>BMAO01019512.1:0-20105 GCA_019973975.1 Trichonephila clavata
TTTTTTTTAATTCGAACTTTTTTTCTTCTTACCACACATTTTATTTGTTTGACCTGTTCTTTTGAGATGGAATCTAATATAACGATACGGGACTCACCCGAGGCCCCGTAAACAGACAGAATAAATAAACTTCAGACCCTTTAATTAAAATCCATTGAAGAGCAAGACTTATTCCAGCAGCCACGTAATTCTGGCTCCAAATATTAAACTCAAGGATAAATTCAACAATGAAAAAATAACAGTTTAAAAAACTAAAAAAACACGCTTTTATTGTAGACCGAACTAAAAAATGGAAAATAAATTATGATTTTAAAAAACTAAAGAACACGCTTTTATACTGAATCGAACTAAAAAGTAAAAAAATAATTCTTAATATAAGAATAAAATGATGAACGAGAACATTAATGTCATTGGGGTAAAAGCGTAGGGTGCAGTTTAGGAATTGAAAGAAGTTAGAAACTATAACAATTAATATATTTATAGAACACCCCACGCTTTTACCCCAATGACATTAATGTTCTCGTTCATCATTTTATTCTTATATTAAGAATTATTTTTTTACTTTTTAGTTCAATTCAGTATAAAAGCGTGTTCTTTAGTTTTTTTAAATTACAATTTATTAAAAATACAATGCATGCGTTGCAATTGCCGTAAGTAAAACTGCAAATGAATTTAAGTTATCTGTAAAAGTTTAATTTACAATATTAAAATCACAAGTCTTCTTCCAAAGATCAAAAGGCAATATTATTGATTGTAAATAAATGTTTCTCTAAATAATTTTTTTAAGTCACATTAAGAAGAAAAAGGTTGGCTGACATAATAATGTTGTGATTGCTACTTTATTTTTAAGCGTTTAATTTTTTTTTTCCTTAGAAAACGAGTAAGCATTTTAGTTTAATTTTTATATAATAAAATTCAGCCTTTATTTTTTATATTTATTTATTTATTTTTGCATTTTTTGATTAAATTTTGAATTTTTATGTTAGATATTAAAATATGCTAAAAAGACAAAGTTCATATTTATTATTATTTTGTAAAAGTTTATTTCTATTTATTAGTTATGTTATACGTTTATTTTAATTAGAGAAAATTAATATCTCATTGATTTTTTTTAAGTAAGGCCTAAAAAGCTCATGGGGTAAAAAAAAATAATACTGGAGTATATTTCAATTTACAGTTTAAAACAGATGCTAACTGTTAATGTTTAATTTTAACCAATAATATACATTCATATCCCATAAAAAACGAATAAACTTAGCTTGAAATTTTTCCCCTTCTCCTAGTTATGTTAAATATGACGTGAGAAGTATTTTAAAAAGTGCAAAAACTATCAGATATATAAAACAGTGCCCCTAGTTCTTTCGTAATAAGCAACTGATGATACACTTTTTCTAATGAGAAAACGTCAGTCGTGACAGCAACAATGTAAAGTCAGCTCCTTCAATGTGTTATTAATTTCAAAACAGCGAAGTTTTTAAAACTGGAAAATAGTTATAAATAAGTGAATATGAAAGAAGATTCATTTTTTTAAAATTTCCCTCGCATGTTGTGACTAGAACCTTGAGTTATCGGTGTAGCTTAATTGAACGTCACTTTTTCTGTTCAGGTGAATCAATGTAAAGGGCCTACAGATCTTTTCCCCGCTAAAGGAAGTTATAATTTATCATTAATTTATTTTTGTCAAGTGAGGCTTGAAGTTTCAATCAAAGGTAATTCAAGTACTCAAGATGATACACTTGATGTTTTGTTTATGGGGGGCACACATAGCAGCTAAAATGATGTTTCTCTTTCTGATTTACCTCATTAATGTCCTCATGTGGGAAGCAGAATGGCTTTTCGGTGGGATAGACAAAAATGAAAATGCACTAAGAATTAGCTTACGTCGTCAAGCAACTCTATTTTTTTAAAGCTTTTAAATGAATATTTACTATGCCGTGATTAGGGACAGGAGCGTCGATGAATTCTTTAAATTTATACAGTTAAATTAAAAGATCATAAAGGATGTCGGAGGGGCATAGTAGCTGTGACGATTGAGATACTTACAGAATTTCTTATGATGTAATTAACTCTTAATCCAATTAATTATCAGTCTTAATTCTTCAGTTAAGTGCTTTTTTAACCCACTTATACCACTTAAGCGTTGATAAGTAGATGCAAAACCAGCTGAATTGAAAATTCCCTCTTTTGCGAGTTCCCTATTGTATCTCTTCTACTGCCTGTTTTTTTTATCTCTCTCTCTTCCACACAGATGAGGGTATTTCCCTATATTGCCACTTCTTTCTAAAGGCCCTTTTCACATGATTCAACTTGTGGTTCTTAGTCGGGAGTGATAGTTTTCAATGGAAACCTCTTGGTTCCCTGTACTCGTTGGTCAACTGGCATCCCTTGCTATACCACTCCCTCAGGTTCTCGAAAACAACTTTTCCCTCCCTCTTATTTACCAAATTGTAAATATATTGTAAGGAGCATAGACATATATTGTCTTATGCTCTTCATACGTGGCTACTTGCTAACTGAAAATAGAGAAAGCTTTGTAGTTCTTTTCCGGAATCAATCAATGTACTAATGAGTCCGGTCCTCCCTCTTCAGTCAACCTTGTGCTCGAGTGTGAAATAAGTTATCTTTCCTCTTCCCACTATGGTGAG
Source organism: Trichonephila clavata (assembly GCA_019973975.1). Classification (NCBI taxonomy): domain Eukaryota; kingdom Metazoa; phylum Arthropoda; class Arachnida; order Araneae; family Nephilidae; genus Trichonephila; species Trichonephila clavata. The sequence goes on from BMAO01019512.1 coordinate 2,646, forward strand.
AGATAGCGAGTTGACTAGCATAAATTTGCTTATTATGAAATCGGCAGGATTCTTTCTAAACCAAAGATATTTTCAGTCGGTTTAATCCTTTATATCCTACCAGTGGAAATTGCCACTTAGCTTCAGTCCGGCCATTAATTTCTCTGCTGGCTAGCTAGTTTCTAATCCATCCTGACCCCCCCCCCCCCCAAAATAGACTTGACAGTTGTAATTAAAAGTTTCCATAAAAGGTAAATCTGTCTGGCCCAATTATTTTAAAATTTTGGAAGTGGTTACGAACTTGGCAATTACAAATTTTAGCATAAAAAATCTAGAGAAGAACTCAAGGAATATGTATTATTTTCCTTTTTTTAACACGAGCTATATAGTATTGAGATTTTTTCCTAAAACTTTCAGTTTAGGATCCTTGGGAGTCCCTCGAATCAAACAACAGAAAGTTAATCAGGAATTAGCTTGAAGCTTGTCAAAACTCAGAGAACTACAATAACAAAGCTTACAATAAAACGTATTTTTCATCTTTCAACGATAAGAATATTGACAAGTTTTCGTATGCAAAAGTACATTAGTTTAGTTTTTTTTTTATCTTGTTGAGGCCCCTTCTATCATGGGATTTTGGTGAACAGCATCCGCTGCACTCCCCAGATGGCCAGCCCTGGACTTCACCAATCAATCGCATTTCCTATTGACACCGATGTTTTATCCCAAGAAACAAGAGTACAATTTCTCTCTTCGGAAAAAAGAAAGTTCTGATTCAATTCAGGTTATGTGTATTTTAAAAAATAAGTTTCCCCCCCACCCCCCAAAAAAAATATTCAGGTTGATTTTATCACTTCACAATCCTCACTTTTTATCAATCATAAAAAAAAAGTTTAGTTTTTCAAGTTGTAGGAATTATAAATTCGAGCTTATTCTAGCATCATTTTAAAGGAATTTTGAAGAATTTTGTTCAATACTGCATAGATATTAATATATTTTATTTATTATTTGTAGATTTTCAATACAAAAGTGAATAAATACTTGAAATTAGATATGATTTCACAAGTCCATCAAAATGAAAATTTAATATGCATGTGAACAAACTTCATAATGAATTTGATCAGCGACGACAAAAAACGTTCTCAAAGATGTAGAATCAAATCAGGCTTGGGATCATTTTTTAACACGCTTTTATAAGTTTCACTTGTATGTAACAGAATCTTTGAACTCGATTTTTGCCCACTTTAAAAGGTCAGATTAATTCGAAATTTTGCCCACTTGTCAAGGATCGATGACAATACAATTTCAGAATTTTATTCCATTGTCTTGATCACACACACAGGAATTCAGGAATAACGATTTCCAGATTTGGCGACTAATTACATGTACCATTTCGAGATTTGGCGACTTATTGCATATACTGTTTTCAGATTTGGCGACTAACACCAGATCCCATTTCTAGATTTGGTGGCTAAAAGATTAAGGTGTAACCCTAAAAGTGCGAATACGCTTGTGGTTAATACAAGTAAAACAAAAAAAGTATTCTTTATGTGTGAAAGCGGGGGTTGGATGCATCAGCAATTTCTTATCAAAAGATAAACAATTGTCTAGTTTTTCTGAAAATGGAAATAAAAAAAAGACTCGTGCAAGTGGGGAAAAAATGTATGTTCTAACTGCTAAATATTTTTTATTTTTATAAAACAAAACGTTTATAAGAGTTGATAAGAATTAAGATTATAGCAATACGCTTAAAACGTGATAATACGATTGACACTTAATACTTTACCGTTCTTGTATGTCTGTCCGGGTGGAATTTTGTTAGATATTTTAAACTGATTTCCCGATGAGCTAAGAGACTTGAAATTTGGACCATAGCTCAGAAGTGGATGATAATGCATAAAAAGGGGGGGGGGGACGAAAAGGAGGAATTTTATACTTTTTAGTCCGTTATAAAAAAAAAATACATTAAAATTTTTTTTCAATGCTAACTTTTTTTCAAAACACACTTTTATTAGTTTGACCTGTATTTATAGAGACAAAATCTTTGAAATATAACCTTACGGGACTCCTCCGAGGCCCCGTAAACGGAGAGAATAAATACCCTTCAGACCCATTAAATCCATTGAAGAGCAAGACTAATTCCAGGATCACGTAATTCTGGCTCTAAATATCTAGCTCAAGGATAAATTCAACAATGAATAAATGATAGTTTAAAAATCTAAAAAAACGTAGATGAACTAAAACATGAAAAATAAATTATAGTTTTAAAAAAAGTAAAAAAAACACGCTTTTATAGTTTTTCGAACTAAAAAGTAAAAAAATAATTCTTATTATAAGAATAAAATGATGTACGAGAAAATTAATGTCATTGGGATAAATGCGGGGGGTGCTCTATATTAATTTTTATAGTTTCTTACTAGTTCTATTCCGAAATGTTGGGTTAGTGTAAAAATGTAGTACAAAGCACCCTACGCTTTTACCGCAATGAATCTCGTTAATAATTTTATTCTTACATCAAGAATTATATTTTTACTTTTTGTTCGATTCACTATAAAAGCTTTTTCTTAAAAATTTTTTGAAAGCTATAATTTATTTTCGTTTAGTAAGAATGGATATATATTGTTGCTCTTTGAAACCATTATAGAACACGGAGCATGCGCAAACACATCGATCATCAAACACCGTATGTTAAATATCGATAGTATTGTGTGTGTTTTGAAGAGAAGCTCCTGTGTCGAGTGTATGCCGCTTAAGAAGCCCGTCTGTTTAAAAGTAATTTATCATTTGTATTTCATGTGCATTTACATTTAACTAATCGTATTAGAATTTATGATTGTTTTGTATCGCAACCTTTTAAAAGAAATATATTTTTTTTTGATAGCGAGGTATTACCTTTCGTTGTAGATAAAACTTAAAATGACCACTGAAAAATAAGAAAGGAAAGTCTGTCAAAAGTTATTTGGAATGGACATTAAAGTGACGAAATTTAATTCAAATTTGAATCTTCGACAGATATATTGTTAAAAAATTTTGTCGTTTGTGTAAATAATTTGATTTGGGGGTCACAAAGATTTTGTGAGCCAAGATTGGAATTCTGTTGGAAAATGCCCGAGTTGTGCTAGAAAATAAGTTTGACTTGATGAATTTTATTATTTTTATTTTCTTCATGAACTCTGAGTAATTAAGGGAACAGAGTCGGGTACGCATATCTACACCTTTTGTATCATCTGTGGACACAATAATTTATTCCAGTTTGCTCGCTAACTTTCGAATATGTATGCGTTGAAATCCTCATAAATATATATCATGACATTGATAATGTATTTTGTGTTGAATTTTAATTTAGTTTGAAATCCAGTGAAACTCGGAAATCTTATTTTCCTTTTGCAAGAGAGCTGTAGAAACTGAGTATGCGATTTTATGTTATTACTTTTTTGTAATTCTATGAGTTTTTGTTTTGAATTTATTAAGTTTGCGTTTCGTTTTAATAACGTTATTTTTTTCTGAGTGAGTTTTAACATGAGCACTTTATTCAAGGATAAACATACAAAAACGATTTGTTTTGTTTAAAGATTTCTTGTACTTTGCATCGTACTTAAAGCATAATTTTTATTTATGTACTGAATTTTATTTCTTTAATGTTTATAATTAAGCACTCTAAAAATGGTTGCACCTTAGCAATTATCAGCAGTGTATTTTCAATTTTGCAAAATGCCTTATGTAAAGTTTTTTTACTTTCAATGAAAGCAGTGAAAAATTTTATATTGAGCAAAATAATTTAATTTGTCAAATTTCTGGCACTTATATATATTTTTAATTGAGTAATTATTTTCATAAAATTTAGTGTTATATTGGCAGTCAAGATATCAAATTTATGAATTTCTTTGATTAACATCAACTACATAATTTTTTTTTAATTATAAATATATTTTTAAAGTTTAACTTTTCAAGACTGATTATTGAAATGTCTACTCTAATTTGTATTTATTATCTCATAATGAATAATCGTACAGTATAATTTTCTTTGAATCATAAAAATATCTCAATTTTAAAGGGTATCAGGAATACAAGATCCTAGCCAATGACATCCAAGTCAAGTTGTAGTATAACTGAATATTGCTGAGCAAAATAATAGGAACTGCGACACATTAATTTCAATTACGATTGAAATCCTTCATGCAGTGTTGAATTAGGTGAGTGAGGTCATCATTGTTTAATTGTAGTTCAAAATTATGTGACCCATAGCTTCTGGTGCTGTAAACAGAAAGTATTGACTCACATGAACTTATTATTTTTAGCAAATTATTTAATGTTGATTTATATCATTTGTAACTTAAACAATTTTATTTTTAAAATGTCACTTTTTGTATTAATTTATTTTTATTATTCCAATATGAAATATGTTTGCATAAAATATCATTGTGTCAAAATTTTATAATTTTAAAAAGTGTCATCAGGTAATCAAATTTCAGAATTTGCATATTGTACAATCAAACCATTTTACCAAACACAAAGATATCACTGATTGAAAAAATGTCACCACAAATGCTACTGTTGTTATTATTACTGTGCTGGAACATTCGTGGGAACTATTTCCCCTATTTGTTGTATATTGCAACGTTTGACGTGATATCTTTTTGATTCAGTGCTGTGATTTAAGCTAATTTTGGGACCTGGGTGTAGAAGATCTACAGGCCCCCTTGCACTGGAGGATTCAGATTTATAATGGTTAAGTTCAGATGGTTAAGTCCAGTCTATCCGGGCATCTGGCGCCCAACGGATAAACTAACACTGTTTTGATTTGATGTAATTGGTCAATGGGATATGATATAGGCAAGTACCCAAAATTCCTTTTTCTAATTAAATACAATGGCAAATAACAAACAAAAAAAAATCTATTTGGTTTATATGTATATTAAAAAGACAATAATAAGAATGCTATATTAGTAGCTAATTGCATCTGACATTTTTTAACTTTTTACTTCAAGTTTCTAAAAAGAAAGATATTAGACTTGTTTCTGTAAATAAGCCTATACTCTTGAATTTTGTTACTATCAAAAGGGGAAAAGAATTAGAGAAAGGTTAAAAATAGTTTTAAAAAATTGCTTTTTTGTATTAATTTATGATTAAAAAAAATATTTTTGTTTTTGAAGAGTTTACAAATGTTAAATGTCAAAATTATTTTTGACAGTTTATTTCATGTTATTAGTTTCAGACTTTGATTATTTTTTTTATAGAAAAAGCTAGTACTTTCAAATCAAAAAGGAAATTCTTTGTTATTAATAAATTATATATTTCTCCTTGAGCTTCTGATGTCCTGCCTGTAAATGTTTCCTTTAGCTATTAGGATAAATTTTGTGTGCCTTGATGATAAAATATGTCAAAATATGAAATTGGTTAAAATGTACACTTCATAATCATTTTTTAAATTAAAACAAGAGAAGGTTTATCAAAATTATTGTTTTGGTAGAAAATTTAGGATTTTGTTTCAAAATTCATTACTTTTTAAACTTTTAATTCTATAGTAATCTTTCAAATAAAATTTGAAATTTAGGTACAGTCGACTCTCGATAATTCAAACTTTTCGATAATGCGAAGCATATTCTCAGTCCCTAGAAAAACTCTTCATATTTCGAATTAAAACAATATGTTTGGGTACACTCAATATTTCGAAGTAAAATCTATGGCTGGCATGACTACAACATGCAATAATTCGAAGTAAAATCTGTGGCTAGCCTGACTACAACACTCAATAATTCGAAGTTATCTTTTAAACTCTTGACAGTTCGAACACTCACTATTATGTGCAGTCCTGTAGCAAACAGGTTGGAGCTTACAAGTTTTGTGTTGTATTGTCTCTGCGTGTCTTCCCTGCAATGTAGCCCCTTTAATGACGACCTGTCTGTTACACCTTCTGTGTGTTTTCCGGTTCATCAGGCGAAAATACACTTTTTGCTTTCCTTCTTCAAGTGGACAATAGACTAACTGCACCTGTTGTCAGCCATCCATATCTTTCGTTTAGCACATGGCCTTGCTACACATGTGTTCAGAAAGGATGGTCCACTATTGTGAAGAGATGTGTAGGGTTGTTTAAGAATGTATTATTGAATGTATTCTCTTTTAATGCAGGACTATTAACTTCTGTATGATATTTATATTGTATCATATGTGTTTTGCAAAAATACTTTAAAATAATTTGTTGTTTTAAAGTATTCTTGTTTTATTACATAGTTTTAAATTTAAATGTTAAAAAAAATTCTCTTCATGTATTTTGGGAATTTTTTCTACCCTCTTGATAATTCGAAGTTTTTCATTGGTCCCTCCAAATTCGAATTATTGAGAGTCAACTGTATTCATTTTTTTGACTTATACAATTCTTATTTCAAATTTCTGTGGTGAAACTTATAATTATATAAAATATTTACTAAGTCCTTTTTTAAAAAATATATTTTTAATTTGTAGATAGGGTTTGAGTTGCACAATCAACTTCTTTTTTCAATTCATTTATTTTTTAAAAATTTATTTAAAAAGGACTTATTAGATATTTTATATAATTATAAAATAATTAATTTAATAATAATTATATTTTATAGATTATGTGTTATAATATTTTATTAACATATTGTATTTCCCATTATAAAACTATTTGCAACTAATTTTTTTATAAATATTTATATGATTAATAAAATATAATTTAATATTTAAAATATAAATTTAATTTTAAGAAAATCAAATAGATTGGGGGGGGGCGAAGTTTATTGCGCGATTCAAACCCTATCCGTATGCGTAGAAAGCGAGTGCTTTTGACAACTGTGCCATTCGGTCACTAAAGATATTTAAAACTTAATTATATAAAAGCTAAGCACATGAATTTCGAAGGCTATTTTCTTGAATTGACTGGCCTTTCGACGCTAATACATTGAGGGTTGAGCACCCTAATGGAGTACTACTATTATATAAGTCTTGTCCCAAAATGAATTTCCTTAGTCATGCCCACCCCTTGTTAGTGCTATAAAAAGAGGTGAAGGTTTGTGTACTATCAAAATAGTTTTAACCATGCAAAACTATCTTCAGCTTTTTATGTTTATAGTTATCTATCTTGTAGTTTTAGTATTTCTCTTATCTTGAGTTTAAAGAAACAGTTTTGCATATCTGAGTTGTTTAAAATTACTCCCAACAGATTATATGCAGAGCTTCTTGTTGTGGAATTACGAATAAAATATCTCATTTTGTTTACAATATTTTAGGTAAAATGAAACAATGAATTTTTTTTGTATTATCACACACAATGTTCTCCTATGAAATATTGGTATGATCTATTTATCTTGAAATGTAATTCTGAATTATTTCAAACATATTCCTTCCTTCCTCAGGGGCTCAACAACCCAGGGTGGGCCTTGGCCTTCTCAAGAAGCCTTTTCCGGACTAGCCTTCTTCCTGCTAGTGTTCTCAAATTCTTAGTTCTCAAAACTAGGGAGATCTTTTCCAAGCGATCAATCCATCTAAGATTAGGCCTGCCCTTTCTTCATGTGCCAATTGGTTGGGCATTGAAGACTTTTTTAGTGGTGCAGTCTTCGTTCATTCTGACAACATGACCTGCCTATTTAATTCGTTGTATTTTGATGAAGTTGACAATGTTAGATTCTTTGTATGATTGACCAAGCTCGAAATTTGATCTTCTTTGCCACATTCCATTTTCTTGAATTCCTCCAAAAATAAATCGTAAGATCTTCCTTTCGTAGATGCTTATCATGTTCTCATCGGCTTGAGACATGTACCAAGTTTCACATGCATAAGTTAATACTGATCTTAAAAGATTCAATAGAACCTTTGTTTATCTATTGATTAAATTCGATTTCATATATTTTTGTATTCCATTAAGGCATCTATTAGCCATAGTAATTCTCTTTTGGATTTCAGTAGTACAATTGTTTCTATTGTTAATTTCTGAACTTAAATGTCAACAACTTCAAAATTATACTCTTCAATTTTAAAGTGGGAGTTGTTAAAACAAGTTTTACTGCAAGGCGTGTACTTGGTCTTGTTCTCATTGATTTTCGGTCCCATTCTGAGAACCACTTTCTCTAAAGATTAGAAGGCTTGTCTTAGTACAATGGGTGTTCGGACAATGATATCAGTGTCATCAGCAAAAGCCAATAACTTTATTGATTTATTAAAGATATTTCCTCTGATATTGATATTGGAATCTCTTGCAACTTTTTCCAGTGCTAGATTAAAGAGGAGACATGCTAGTGCATCTCACTTTCGAATACCTTTTTTTTTAAAAAAATTCTAATGGGTTTGAAAGATCATTCTGTACTTTCACCATGATCTTTGTTTCACTTAATGTCAGGCTTATTATTAGACTTAATAACTTATCAGAGATTTTAAACTCTTCCATGGCTGCAATAAGATCCTTTCTGTTGATGCTATCATAAGCGGTTTTAAAATCGATAAAGAGGTGATGCGAATCAATTCCAAATTCCTTGTTTTCTCCCAAATCTGATGAATGTTGAATATCTGCTCTGTAGTGGATCTTCCCTTCCAAAATCCATTTTGGTAGTCTCTAACTGTAATTTCCACTTGTGCAGAAAGTCTGTTGAATAGAATGTTAGAGAATACCTTATAAATTGTACATAACAGACTGATTCCTCTGTAATTAGAACACTCAAGTATATCTCTTTTCTTGTGTATCACACAAATTATTACCTCCTGTTCTCAAATTGCTTGAACCAAATCATAAACCTTCTTAAAGGTTTCCTTTCCTCAATTTTTTAGTAGCTCAGATCCATTTTTCAGTAGTTTTAGAATAGCGTCAGGGCCGGGTGCCTTATTGTCTTTTAAGTTTATTTATGGCTTCAATGACTTCTTTCAGTGATGGTGGTTCAACTACACTTTGGCTTTGAGTCACACCTATTAGCTATTCATAAAAATACTGTTATTTTTACTTTTCATTTATTGCATGTATTTGCATATTCTTTAAGATTTTTAGGTCTTTCTACAATTAGCTTCCAATTCTCCTTATGATAGATTTGTATCAATCTTAATTTATTACAAAAAATGTCTATCTTTATTAAAATAATTCTACAATATATATATATTTCTAACATCTCGTTATTATATGTAAAAATTCTTGATTATATAATGCAAAAACATTAGTAATATACTCTTAAATCTTTGAAGAATTTTAGTGCTCTTATCGCTTTCCCCATTTTCTCCTGAAAGTTGAAAGTATTAATCGGATATTAATTTAATGGATGCAGTCTATACTATTGATTAAAATAATATTCATATATGTAATGCATTTTAAAATTTTTATAATTTGATTTTTCACTTAGAAATACTAGGTTATAATTGAGGGTGATTGAACAATTTTTTATTCTTTGTTTCTTAAAAATTACTGCTATAGGTTTCCATCTTTATCTCAAAGAAAATGATTTGTTTGAAATTAAGTTATTTATCACAAGAACTAATCCTGAAATTTGATCGACACGTTTATTTCCAGATCATTTCTTGTATCTCTGGTAAAGGTAATTGGCAAATACATATTACATATTAGCCCCATGCCATTAGTTTTATCTTTGATGGATTTCAACATTTTGTTTATGGCAGAATATTTTTAGTAAAATGTTACCATAACTTGTAAAATCTTTGTCAATTAAATTAGTGACAAGGGGGTTTCATACGTATGTACTATGTGCAAGTCACTTGCATAAGTTGAACTTAAAAATAGATCTTGTTAAAACTAATGCAAAAATGAATTAAAAGTTTAAGAAAACAAATTATGTTTGTAATCAGGGTAATTACATCCTTAAAACAATAATTAATGAAAAGTATACTTAATCACTTTTGTTTGAATTCATCTTCTGTTGTTTTGCATTAATAAATTTTCCATGGGAAATTCCATTAAAATTTTTAAAAAATTTCAGTTAGTGATTCAGATAAATATATGATTAAAGTAATTGATTGAAAGCTGCTACTTCTTTTTTTTCTTACGTTAGTACATCTTTTAAATCGTGTGTTCTAATAAATTTTTATGGTAATGTAATTTAAATTCTCAATGGGAAGGGTCGGGCAAGAATTTGATTGAAATTATATTTTCATATCACATCTTTATTAAATAGATGCCTTCTTTGTTCTAATAAACTTGTTTTATTGTGACATTGTATTATATAAGGAAATATTTCAAGAATCTTGAACCATATTCTTAGGAATCATCATGAATATCTTATTTTTTTATAATTTTTTTTTTCTTCTTCTTCTTCATATTCTTCAATATTTCTTGACAGAAACATGGGTAAATTTTCATAGTTTAGATGACCTTTTCCTGTTATATTGCTATTAAGTTGATTTACTTTTTCTCATTGCTGTTAAGTAAACCATTCGTTTAATTATAACATATTAATGTTTAATCATTATTTGTTAGCAAATTTTATTTCACATAAATGATTGTATTTTTGTTTCTCAGAAATTAAACTACTATTTTTTTGTATTTATATGATTTTATATATTCTTTTTTTATATGTATGATTTTATTTTGTGTATTCATCAATGTGGATTTTTGTGCATTAAATATTTTCCCTTCTTCATTACAGTTCAACAAATTTCCAGAATTTTACCTGTGAACAAGACACATACTTCATGAACATCAATTTCGTTCCATCTCTTCAGCATATAGCTCTCATTAAGGTTGCTATTGCTATATGCAACGATCCGGAGGTCATTGCTTTAGAAGAAGAGTTAAAATTCCCAATTAGTCTTTTACCAAGCAAGGCATTGGAAACATTATACAATGAAAGCTCTTGGTTTTATTTATCATGGCCGCTGATTGAAAAACTTTTACCTTGGATGAAACCGAAAAGTGCCAAAATCAAGCGTCGTTCTCAAGAAGAAGGCGAAATTTCATGTGAAAGTTATTGGGACTCTGCTGACAAACCTTATGAAGCAAAAATACGATTTCCATTGTGCATCTTGTCCAGCAAAAGATGGGAAAAATTAATTTTGAAGAAGGCGGCCAATTTTTCTATTGCGAAAAATCTGCAAAAGCAGCTTGTGGATGTGGTTAGGTACCTCTTCTCAGAGATAGAGAAATGGAAGCAAGACCATGACCCAATTGTCTCCAGCTATGCTAGTTTACCAAGTAGCTTCCATTGGAAGTCATGTGGAATTATTGATTGGTTAAAGACAGCAAGAACTTTAATTCGAGATGAAAGTATTCATATTGCCAATCGTTTTATATTAGCTTGTTATTATTGTCTTGATGATGAAATAGAAAGACTTTGGTCTACAATGAAGGATTATGAAAAAGATTGTTTTTCTGAAGTAAACAGTTCAGTAATTGCCAAAGTTTGGACATCTTGGATAGCCCGAGGAGTTTCTTTGAATTGGAATCGAATTGCTTATGGTTACCCTGACAGCCCTTTAGGTTTGCGGGGCTTTTTTACAAAATTAACTCCAACAAAGAAGCAAGAATGGTTGACATCTGCTGTACGATTTAGGAGCTTACAATATGATGATTTGTGTTTTTGTTTGTCTCATATAGATGAAAATGTGAAAGAAAAATTGTTTGAAGCTTGTTCACGTCAGATTTTGGAATATTTTTTAGAATGGCCAATGCAACCCTTTTTCTTGCGAATGGCTGCTTGCTTATGGAAATATTTGGATGAAAAAGAGTTTCAGTATTTACTAGATGTAATTGTGTATCAACGGATTCTTGTTGGTTGGTGTGGTTTTAATTATATAGAACTCCTCCGAGAGTTCTGGAACCAAAGTACAGCTGTTTGTAAAGAATATGTTATGATGTCCAGCTTTTACCCATCATTAAAGATAATTATTGATTATGACTATAAGAAACCTTTCCCCAAAAAAGAATTAGTTCAATCTAATGAACAAGATTATTTATTTTTCACTTCATTGGGAATAAGATTTATGTACTTCATTGGAAAATTTCAACACTTGACTGAAGATAATGAAATAAATGATATTCTGTAATCTTTTTTTTTTCTGTTATTCTTATCTAAACTGTCAAAATATTCCTATAAATTGATTTTAATAAAATATATTTAGAAAAACTTTAAATTTCTTTATTCCTACTAGCAAAGTAATTTTAAAATTTGTGGTTTATTTACAGTTCTTCTAAATTTTATCAATCTTAGTTTTATGCTCATAATGCATAATTTTTCCAACTTATATTTGGATAAATGTTTAACATTACTTGTATACTTTTCAAGAAGTATTTTTAGCTGTGGATATTGTACGTTTTTTGTTTTAAAAAGCAATTTTAGGGAGAGGAAATTAAAGAATTCTGAAGCCATTCTGTGATAACCATTGTTTTACATCTTTTTTACTATATTTCTCTTTTAAAGAGCGATGAAATGCCTCCACACCCCCGAAGCTACTTGGAACTTCGGGATTTTCATAAAACGCTGCTAAATCTTGATACATTGTTACCGATGAACAGGACTTGATTGAATGACTATTACTATGAATAGTTATGCAATTTATACTTTTTAGGAAAAGCAAAGGGTTTATGTTTAAAAACATGAGCATAAATTTTCTTTACTTTTATATGAAATATATTTAAAATATCACTTGTGCTTAAACATACTTAGATAATTTCTAAAAAAAATATTATATTTATTTTTTAAATGAAACTATTTCAACTTAAATTAAACTAACAAAAAATAAATTAACTCAAATTAAGCATATAGAAGAGAAACCATTAGATTTATAGGAACCGTGTAAAATTTATAAAAATATTTTTACAGTATTTTTTTTTCTTACTTTTGTATGAAATGTATTTAAAATATCATTTCCGCTTAAACATTCTTAGATAATCTGTTTTAAAAAATATACCCACATTTATTTTTAAAAAGAAAGTATTTCAACATAAATTAAACTAACAAGAAATCAAATTAACTCAAATTAAGCATATAAAAAATCCTTTTATTCAAATTTATAGAAACAAAAAATAAAGAACAAAATACTGCGTAAAACTTATAAAATCTTTATACGATATTTTTTAAACAAAATCTCAACTCAGAAGAAGGAGAGAAAACAACTCAACTCAGAAGAAGGAGGGGGGAAACAACTCAACTCAGAAGAATGACGGAAAAGAACTCAACTCTTCCCCGCCTGGACCACTTGCCCTGCCTTTTACCGCAGAATCGGCCTTTCTTTTCTGCGACCACCTGCCCGCCTTTTACCACAGAATCGGCATTTCTTATCACGACCGCCTGCCCCGCCTTTTACTGCAGAATCTGCATTTCTTATCTGCGACCGCCTGCCTCACCTGCCCGCCTTTTACAGCAGAATCGGCATTTCTTATCTACTCTGGGTACAATATACTTGATTTTGAAATTAAACTTAACATTTAATCCACCTTTTTTTTTCTATTTAAAATTATTGATGAATAATATTTAAAAGAAATTTACATTGTCGATTCTAACCAGAGTAGCAAGCACGATTGAATAACTACCAACTTTGACCAAAACAAGTAATATAAAAAAAAATCAATTCCTACTTAGATCAACAAAAAAAAATTCTTTTAGTTACTTTTTATTAAATAGTTTCAATTGAGAAAAATATTTGTATACATATGACGGAATCACAACATAAAAGTGGCAATTAATTTTTATTAATTATCATTAAAGTATCGTATTGTCATCCAAAACAATCGTATATATAAAATTTCAGTTCAACTGAATGCTTTGAAACATGAGAAAAAAAATCTTTTTAAAATTTTGACCCAAGTCGCTAAATATGAAGCCAACGTGGCTGTATCTGTTATTCTTTAAATAATTATTTTTAGTCAATTTTTATTAATTATAAATAAATTATCGTATTGTTACCCAAAACAATAGTGTATAGAAAATTTTAGCTTAAATGAGCGCTTTAAAAATGCAAGAAAAAAAACTTTTCATTTTTGACAGAAGTCGCCAAAATGGTTGCTAAGTCACCAAAAATGATTCCAACCTGTTTGTTTTTGTTATTTTTAGAATAATTAGTTTTAATCAATTAATTTTTATTAAGAATAAATAAATTACTGTATTTCCATCCAAAATAATCGTGTATATAAAATTTCAGCTCAACTGAGTGCTTTGATATGCATTTTATTAACTATTGAAAATTTTAGCAAGATAAATATATACAGAGAGTGGGCTAGTAGTAGGAATTGAAAAAGTAAACAGACCTTTGTTTTGAGGTAAGGGTTTGAATCCAGGTGTCAACAAATATCTGCCGTTTAGAGAGATTGGTGCATTTAAGTTGTCGAGAATCGAAAGTTCTCGTGTTAGCATGGTATAGGATTTTGAAGAGTGAGGTTCCACATAGTTTGGGTGTCATCCTTGTCACTTGATAGTAATTCAAAATTAATAGTTCCGTTGCCAATATTCCTTATGATGCTTCAAAGTGCTACATTAATATGCAGTCTACGAAATCCCATAAGGATTACCCTTTAGTATGTTACTTTTGTTAATCTCGGATCACTCGGTTTATTACATTCCAAGTATTACGAAATTATTAACGTCTTTCTCAGAAAAAAACACGAGCTATTGGCAATAGATCTCATAATTTTGAACCACTGTCACGTGACCAGGGCTATTCCTGACCTGGCACCCAACTTTTCAAGCGACTTTGAGTTATGATATGCAGTACGGGGCTTTCAGTGGCATCAGGACTCCACTAGGCTACCGCGGCCACCCAAAATATGTGGGGAAAAGATCCATTCTATATATACTAGGGGAGATAAAAAAAAAGGTTACTAGTCGAATAAAGAAATATTTATTAACAATAGACAGAAAATACAAAAGGGAATTAAGAGACATACATGCCTATCACATTTCGACATGATCACCAAGTCTATTTAGGCATTTATCAGAACGCATAACCAACTTGCTTAACCCGTCTTGGTAGAAATCAGGTCCCTGTCCGTTGAGCCAGGTCTCGGCGGATGTTTTCACAGCACTGTTTTAAATATCGCAGCACATCAGAAACGATATGCTGCACTGTACCATAGCTCAATCCCAGCTCTGACGAAATTTCACGCAGAGTTACTCGTCAATCATTTTGAATCATTTCTTCAATTCGTGCCGTGCTAATTTCTGTAGTTGAAAAACTTGGCCGGTCGCTCCCTGCCGTTTTCAAGTTTTCGATATTTCCTGTTTGAAAAGAGTGATACCATTTCGCTAAATGTTACCTGCTCATTGCTTCTTCATCATAAACTTCCTCGATTTGACTTTAAATGTCAGATGTGGGCACATTATTTACCCATAAAAATCGGATCACGGCTCGCACTTCCAAATGAGACCAATTTCCTAAGAGTCTTGCCATTTCAATCGTCCTGAACCATCAGGGAACTTTCACTACCTACCCGCAAACAAGCTGTATGAAAAGTTGCACCATTTGTCTCCACTCTGGGGTAACAAAATTTCTCCACAATACGTAGTTTTCAAATGCTGCAGCTTGCAACCTTTTTTGTCTGATCGTACCTCGTAGTACATTAAATGTTAGCTTATGATGCAGCGCTACAATTACTTCATTAATTTAACATATTATGACTTACGCAGGTTCGATTAATTTAACTAATGTCTGCATCATGATAGTGGTTAGTACTTTAAAACTCAATTAAAAAACAATGAGATTAAATGAATAATTCGGATTTAATTAAATCAAATTCGTTTATTACTTTAAAACATTTCTAGGTTAAAATAATAAAACTATTAAAATTTTAAGAATAAGAATACTACAACATTTCACTTATCTGAAACGGAGGCATGGAGCTGGGTGGTACTTGGACGGCCTAAATTTAACTCTCTTAATCTGAAATCATGGTAATCTGTCTTCTGCTAATCTGTAAAATCTGCCGAGAAATGTCCCGGTTCCTCCTTTTAAGTGGGGGCAAATTACCCCCTTTTTCATCCGCACGCCCTTTGGTCCCGCCTAGCCATTGGTCAGGAACCAAGCGCAAAGTTACAAATTTCACTACGACTCTTCCAAATTATGAGTCCATTCAACTTTGCTGACCGGCCGTTGGGACCCCCCAACTAAGGCATGCGACAACATCCTGTCAACAAAAAACAAGGGGAATACACAAATTACATGTGTCTTAGGGACCATCTTCAAACCCGATCAGCATCTAAGCCTTCCAGCCTCCAAGCCACCCATCACTCCTCCCCCTCTCAGACTCACAAACACCTGGAAAGAGAGAAAAAAAATTAACACATATTTTACAGTAGACATACAAAACTGAAATGGGAGTGATTAAATGACAATAGTAATAGTCCAACAGCGAGCCGGAAATGGATCTTCTTGACACGATGAAATCTTGGAAAAACAACTGCAGGAGAGGAAGAAAAAAAACTGGAGGGGGAATCCTTGATCCCGACGATTGAGCCTTTTAGTGCCAAGTGCAGTAGGAAAAGGCGGAAGTCCCCCTTTCTGTTGTGAAGGTGAAGAAATAACGACAATTATGTCCTGCCGTTTGACGAATTGAAGAGGGGTGGAAAACACCACGCTGGAAGAATGTAGCCGCCGTAATGGGTAGCATATTGTTGAATTCTCTTATTGACTTCGCGCATTGTAGGAACCTTTAAACGTTTGTCTCCTCTGCTCCCTCGTGTTGGAGGTCGTAAATCGTGACAGCTCCCGAACCTGATGAATGTGGCTGGCCTGTCATCCTGACGCCATGGCGAAGGGGAAAATTTTCCTTTCCTGTGGTCCGTGAGTTGCATCCCAGCTCGACCTTAATGAAAAAATACTCCCAAAAGAGATTATAATAAGTGCGGAAATGTTCTACACACACAACACGTGAACTCATTATTTTCCATTTCACTTTCTCCCTCCCCACTAACTTCTTGACCGGCAGGGACTTTCGTTTGAATACCACACCGACCATCCCCTGCCTCCGTTTCTGCCAAACAAATGTAGTACAATAGAACGACTTGTAAAGAAAAAAAATTCATAAAATTCGAATTTTGAGATGAGATCTGGGCTACCGCATAATTTACACAAAAGAATTGCACTCACGAAAACATTGTAACAGTATAATTGTGTACATAACACAGCAGTGATTAATATGTAATATAAATAAAACAAGTGATATATATATAAAGATACAAGAAGTAAATACTTTAAAAAAAATTTGACTGTGACACAGATTTTGGCGCGACATGTATGCATAGTAAAATGGGTAAAAACAACATTTCCGATGTCTGGCATGAAAGTTAAACAGATATTTTGTATAATTATGCCAACTCCTCCTTCTCACTGATCATCGCAGAACGACATGATGAAGAAAATTATTAGCTAATAATGTACACAAAAAAAATATCCACCATTTTAAGGAATTTGAAAAATTTATTTTCCAGTGTGAGATTGTAACAATTTGTGAGAACAAGTTTAGATAAGTTATTATTATTATTTATGGGTACAATGAAAAAACAGAAAAACATCACAACATTGCATCACCTAACATCGAAATTCGAC
>BMAO01019513.1:0-19915 GCA_019973975.1 Trichonephila clavata
ACAAATTACAAAGATAAGTATTAAATTTTTTACATAAGTTTATACATTATAAGTCCTGGGGGTCACTGATAATTGTTAAACTTGTTCTTGTTATGTTAAATTAATTATCAAATATATTGTACAGCACTGATACATTTATAAATATATTATATCAGTGTAAATGCTTTTTTATTTTTTTTTTGTCAGAAAGAGTATTTTGTTTTGATTTCTTCAGTAAATTAATAATATTTTTAAATAATTTTTTATTTTCGACGTTTCGATCTGCTTATCCCTTCCCCTCTTTGGATTATTACGCCCCTAGGGAAGTCGCGCCTCACAATTGAGAAACGCTGCTTATACAACTCGAAATCCTCTTAAATTTTAGACAGATTAACAGCGTATATTATATGTAATTGTTATAATTACAAATACGTGACTGTACCCTCTTCTGAGTGTGAAACTGAAAAAGAAATTTAAATATATAACAGTTTCATCCTTTATAATTAGACTTTGTTAAATGACAGGTAAGAAATACAGATAGAAGTTTTTTTATTTTTAAAAATCAGTTATAGTACTTTTAAATTTAAAAATCTCTGTTTAATATTTAAATAAAATACTTACGATGATCATCCTGAAAATAAAGGCTGTTCAGTTATACAACATGAAAAGCATAATATTTATTCGGGAAAAAATTCTGCTACATACCGGAAGCTTCTTCTTCTCTACATAATCACCTCCTACATTTAAACATTTGTTGTATTTGTTTGCGAGCGTCAGAATTCTTATGTTTTGTTTTTCTTTTGACGCTAATACAATAAACCAGGTGGCCACACTGTATTCTTTAGTTTTTCATCAATTCCGAAACGTTAACCGTTCAGAAATTCGACATTTTCCCCTTAGCATGGGAAAAATGGTATAAGAGCAAAATCCAAACTATTGGTTTTTTATCTGAATGCGATGAACACGAGGCTTCATGAAATGGCAGCGGAACACTATAACATGGAAGTTCTGAAGTTTGTGAGACTAGGAATTGAATACCGAGATACCGAATACCGGTATTTCGAGCCATTTGTACAATTTTGTAATACCGGTATTCTAAATTATAAATACCGTTTTTTTTATAGTAGAATTTTTTAAAATTGTTTGCACTATATGTTCAGAGATCGCCAACATATCAAAATAGAATACGTTTTTGTTTTTATGTCTCCCTAACGGATGAAATTAATTAGACTGTGAATATAAAGTTGCATCATACAATCAAGATAAGTGAAAAAATATGTGAATCATCAAAGGAGGCGGGCCAAAACATACCGGCGGTATCTGTGAAAACAAGGTTGCAGTTGTGAAGAAAGTGCGTAAAATTTCGATAATTTTTAATTGGTGAGTTTGTTATTCACAATTTATTTATTAACAGCTAATGCAACAATAAATGTCATGTTGGAGTTACTGAAAAAACAGCATACATCACTATCTGAAGAATTATATATTACATTGAAAGGTCGCTCAGAAGAAAGGCATAACGAAATAGAATATGTCTCACGGTATTTACATAATTATAAGGATTTTAAAAATTAAAATTAAAAAGAAAAAAAAAGAGACTAACCAATTCAAATTCGATAAAGTTAATTCTACATTTTCTTAAATTTTTTTACCCACAAACCTATCGACATTCAGAAAAATTTGGTATAGTTATCGGAGATGATGATACTTATGTCGTAGTGAAAAAGAATTGTTTCTTGAACAAAAATTAGAAATAGCGTAACTAAAAATATTTCAACAAACCAAAATGCAGTACATAAATAAGCTATATCCAAAACCATCCGATGAGAAATTCATTTATTTGAAGATGAGGGATTTAGAGGTAAATACTTTTAAAAAGTATATCGCGCACCACCTACTAGCTGGGATATCGTGCGTTTTCGATAGCTGTTAATTTTTGCACAAAGTTACGTTCCAAGCTTAATGACAGCACAATTGATGCGTTATGTTTTTTAAGATCACATTTCAGAAATTTATAATAGTATCACAGACTGAATAGTGATATTTACAACCTTTTGATTTAAATAAATAAGATGTTCCTTTACTTTTTTGTGTTTATCTATATACTGTTATAATTTTTTTCTAAATTATTTTTTGAGATATTTACACTCGCTAATAAAACTGACAAATAAAACAAAGAAACACTTGTGTTTTCTTTCTTTATTTTTCTAAAATGTCTGCTACCGGTATTAAAACCGGTATCCCGGTATTAAGATCTAAAAATTACCGAATACCAGTATTGAACTTTTGATCCAATATTGAGATCCCTACGTGAGACGATTAGACAAATGCTTAAATGAATGTGGTGGATATGTAGAGAAGTGAAAAAGCGTCCGGTATCTAAGAGAATGATTTTTCCAATAAACATTGGATTTATCATTTTGTATAACTAAACGACCTTTATTTTCTGAATGACCTTCATGTCATTCAGAAAATAAAGTCATTCATTTGTTAGCAAAATGAAATTCAATGTCATTTTGTTAACAAAATGAGAGAAAACTTTTTTTGAGAAACAAAAATGAAATTCAAACTAAAGAAAATTGATCAAATTCTTGATGAGAGAGAGATATTCTCAGGAAATATATATATTACATTAACATTTCAGCTGTGATGAAATGCATTTGTTGAAAATATTGATGCGATTTCTGCCACAATGGGTAAAAAAGGAAGCAAACATAATTCTTTAACAGCACTGAATGTTATTTTCTTCGATCTCGAATTTAAAACATTTTAAAAAGAAAGAAATATGATATGCACCTTTCGCGCAGCAAAAAAAAAATTCTTTTTTATTTTGTCAAGAAATATACAATAGAAAGCGGCAAAATATTTAATAATGCATCAAAAGGAGAAAAAAAAATCACAATAATAAAAGGTTATTTGTAAATTAATTCCAATGAATTTATAAATGCTAAGTTTTATGCTTTTAGATATTAAAAGCAATTCGAGAATTTTTTTTTAAAAAAAAATTTTCATTTTGAATATGTTTATTTTTATTAAGTGAAAAACTCATACATAAACTTCATAAGGCAAATCAACTTAAATATAAAATATTTTCATATATAAGCTGTCCTAGTCAGCAATGTTGATAATACTGTAGCATCCATTCTTTTATATTTTATATTTAACTCTATTATTTTAATATTTCATATTTCCTTTTAAATTCTGTTGTCTGGTTGTCTTGCAATTTCAATTCTTTTCAGTTTTAACTGTGCTTATTCATCTCTCTCTTGTAGAGAAATTTTGATTATATATATATATATATATATATATATATAAATGGATGTTTGTATATGTGAAATCGCTTCACTCCAACACCGTTCAACCAATCACTATGAAAATTGGCATGTATATGTATTTTTTTTTGTAGAGAAGGTTTTTGTGCTATCCTCTTTGTTGCAGTTCCCCACCAGGTGGCGCTACATCAAAGCAACTTCTACACCGTTCAATCAATTACCAAGTTGCCAACGTGATCACCAACATTTCGCTATATGTTTCCATTGAATCGCCATTATAATGTAAGGAATGGCTTTGCTTGCGAATATTATAATTTTAACATAAAATAAAAATACAACAGAAAGTAATATTAACCTATTACACATCCAGATATAAATTACTTACACTATTTTAAGCGTTCATTACACAAAATTTATAACAATGTGTTACTTTTGCTGAGCAGAGATCAGCTTAGGAAAGTGTTTTCAAAAATCGACCCTCAAAAGAATTACGGTGTATTATAAATTTTTAAAAAAAAAAACTCCTTTTTATCAGCTTTTAGACCATCAGACTTTAAATTTAACAAAATCTGTTCAGCTGAGAAATGCAAAAAGATTCTTTTGTTTAATTTGCAATTCACGTAAAATTAACTCATTAAAATCTTTTTATCCTTCAATCTGTATTGTTTAATTTTTAAATTCACCCATGCGGAGAACGGGTAAACAAGCTAGTTCAGAAGAAATGACTTGTTTAAGAAATAATATTTTAAGCAATATAAAAATTATTTTCACTGTAAGCCTGACTAGTAATCATGATATTTCTAGAAAGAACAATATTAAGACAAAGCATGTACTTATTTTAAAAGATCCTGCTGTAACGAAAATTCTCGTTCAGTTTTGTTACACAATTTTTTGTAAACAATACATCTGATTAAAGCAGTGTTCCCTGATTTTGTAAGTTTATGTATAGACATATCTGTAAATTGACAAATTGTTGTCGATTTGCCTAAAAAAGATTACCAATAGCTGTTACTGCCGTTACCCAGTTTTGTTGATATTTGTGTTAACGCTCCTATAATATTCTCGAATAAGAGAGGGACTTCTAAGGTGTTCTAGGGAGTGTCAGTGCCAGGCCTCCTCCGCGTGTGACATCATGTATTACACACACACACAAAATATGTTCTTATTGTAATCTCAAGATTATATCTTTGCTTATATGCAGATAAAGTTCTGTCGCAAATACTTCGTAGCATATATCGCAAAAATTTGATAAAAAATTTGATAAGTTTGTCTTATCTTCCCTGTTACTTTATTGTTGTGATATTTTGAGATTAAAGGAGAGCATGCGTGTCAGGCGTGCTTTCAGAAATGTTTAATCACCACCAAAAAGATAAGGAAATGCACTAGTTAACTAATAACTTTAAAAAAAATTATATAAAGCCCGAAAAGATATAAATAGATTTCTTTTTATCTATTTTATCTTTGAAGAATTCAACTAGAAGACTAGTTAACTAATAACTTAATAAAAAATTATATAAAGCCACAAAAATATAAACACATTTCTTTTTATCTATTTTATCTTTGAACAATTCAATTGAGAAGATTCCTTTTTTCCCCGCATTCATCACTGAAGTAAGCTGTATTCCTTCTGAAACACAGTTTTGTTTTAAAATTCGGTACTAAATCCAAGTGAATATACGCGGTAAGTAATAGAATTAATGTAAGAAAGAGTAATAATTCATTTCAAATTAGGAAATCGTATTTTTCAGCTTCCTTAACATTCTACTTGCTTTACAAAGCTGCTAATAGATTATGTACTTTTGAATCATGAACAAGTTGGACAATTTCAGTTCAACTTTTACTACCAAATTTTCACTTAACTTTACTTCTTTAAGTCCAAATATAAGTTTAATACGGTGAAACCTTTATATATATATATATATAAATCAGCGCTTCTCTTTCAGTATTTGCGACCCAGTTTTCAATCATAATTTTCATCACCCACCCATACATTATCAATGTTTTTTTTATTGAAAATAACTATAAAATTCCCGTACACCACAAAGCATAACACGGGAAGACTCCCAGAAGTAAGAATTAATCACACACATTACAAAGAAATAAAGAAAAAAAATCCTCTGAGGTTATAAAGAATTACAAATACTGACAACAAATTCACAGAACTTTTTAAAAGCACTTCTTGTGAAAAAAAAAGTTTCTGAAGATTCGGAAACCAATTTATATTTAATTCCTTGAAAGCCAGTCTTTGGATATTTCGTTTACTTCCAAACTTGGAAGGAGCACATGTTCTACATTTTAATCGCCACCAATATCCCAATCACAGGAAGATGACGGAACTAAATTAAATTTGTTCAAGTAGCTTTTAATACTGCCATTACCAGTTAGAAATTGGGTATTTTATAATTAGTATAAAAAAGATGGCAGGACAGTCTCTCATTAATGGTTGGAAAAAATTTCTTTGTTGTGCTCCCTTTATTTGAAATGAGATATTTTTGGTGTTCCACGACATCACCATTCTTTCTTTCATAATCTTCTTGTAAAATGATTTAGGAATATTAACGGCAATGTCAATTTAGAGCTTGGATGCAGTCTTTGCAAGTCAATCGGCCCGCTCATTTCTAAGAGCGCCCATGTGTCCGCAAACAAATGCAGAATCTATTGAGATGTTTTTATCTTTTAGGCTTTTTAGTTGCTTTTGGATCTCGATGATTATGTTGTTAGATGAAGAAATACACTTAAGAGAATCAGAGGAGGAAAGAGAGTCGGTTCTGATGAGAAAGTCTGAGATGACACTATTTTGTTCAGTGATCCATTTAATAGCGAAGTTTAAACATAAAAGCTCAACTACAAAAACTGTGCATTCATCACAAATTCTAAATTGAAAGTGATTGGAAACATCACACTCCTGAACACAACAAAAGCGAAACCAACTCTGCCATCAGTATAGCCAGAGGCGGATTAAGCGGCTGGCGGACCTGGCGGCCGCCAGGGGCCCCGAGCACCAGCAGGGGCCCCAAGCTGATAGACTTCAGTTATAAGTTCAATGTGCAACAAAAAATCTTGTACTGATATTGCAAACCCAATGATTACCCACATTTGAATCGTATAACAATTAGTGTTGCCCTCATATATTACATGTAATTGCGGTTGAAATCCGTTTTTTTTTTTAAATGTTTTCCTGAACTTTGGTCTTTAATATATGTTTTCGGTTCCAAGTTTTTAAAAATTTGATCCCAGATTTCATATATTACAATAATGATCCCAGATCTCAGACTATAAACAACTACAAATGTTTAGTTCTTTCGAAAGAATTTAGTATTTGAAGGTTCGTGATTTATTGTTATCTGGATTTTTGTGTTTATATTTTGAGAATGTGGGGAAACAGATCGAAGCAGTGTCGGATTAAACGACATGGAGGCCACTAGGCAGTCGAGTTCTCGGGGCCCTGTAGCCTGTTTTTGGAGCACTAACAGAAAACAGAACATGCTTTTGTGGGCCCCTAAAAAGCACGAGGCCCATAGGCAACTGCCTACTCCGCCTAACGAGTAATCCGGCACTGGGTCGAAGTATTTTGTAAATTTAGTATCAGTTTTATTTCAGTCAGCATGACAGAAAAAGCGAAATATTTAAGGGAGATTGAAATTTCTCTAAATTGATGAATGAATCAAATAGTGAAATAGATTAAAGTTATTTTTTGGAAAAAACTGTAGAGGATCTTTGGCTATTGAAATAATTGATCACAGGAATATTTGCATACTTTCATAAGGTATGAATTTTGCTGGCATTTTTTACCATCCGTCAACTTAAATTTGATTAACTTTTAAAGTTAAAATTTCAGGTAATGTGCATCCTGTTCTTTAATTTTTTTATTGTTTTGGTTTCATAGGATCATTTTTACACCATTTGCTTTCATATGTTTGATTTTTGAGAAAAACGTGTGTTTCTAGTTTGATAATGTTTTCCTTTTAGTATTTCTACATTTTAAGTTTTTGCAATATAGAGAAAGGGAACTATGTATACAGGGCCAGCCATGTTGGTGGTGTGGCGGATGCTGTGTGCAGGGGCCCCAGAATGATCAAAAACTAAAATGTACTCTTGCATATGAAAACTTGACAATATTTCTATCGTAAGAAATGTGAATTTTGTCGTAAACATTAATATTGTAGGTCTCTGAAATTCAACAATCTGCAAACTAATTCTTGAAATCATGCAGACTTTAACGTTTCGCACTACCACAGATGAAGCAAATAATAAGAAAGGATTTTAAATTCTGAGAAACATTCCTAAACAACATTTCTTCTTATCAGGGGCGTAGCTATCATCGTATCAATGATACGGGATCCCCTAGAGGCTCTGGACGTGTGTAAGCAAAAAGTCGTAAAATGTTATCAATGGTCATATTAAGAGTTCCTTTTTACGTTTACAAAATAGTAT
This sequence comes from Trichonephila clavata, assembly GCA_019973975.1. Taxonomy (NCBI): domain Eukaryota; kingdom Metazoa; phylum Arthropoda; class Arachnida; order Araneae; family Nephilidae; genus Trichonephila; species Trichonephila clavata. The sequence goes on from BMAO01019513.1 coordinate 7,686, forward strand.
GTCACTGGCATAAAACGATACAAGTTTTCCGTGTGAATTCTGAATCTCAGGAAACGCAATAAGAAAAGTTTAAAAGCTGGTAAAATTACTCAAAATAATGAGAAGACAAGTAATGGTGTGATCTTTGAATGTAGGAAAAACTTCTCATTCAAAGTAGATCGACAGAAAGATCGTTTGAAGTGAAATACAGATAACACTTATTAGGATGGAAAAAATCCATTCAGAATGTTATTTGCCTGTAAAAGACAATAACCCCTTCGTCTATTGATTGATTGACTGTAATAAACGTCGCACTAAGAAGCTACAGGAAGGCTTGGCCCTTAGTAGAAATTTTTTTCATAGATGGTCCAGTGAAAGAAAGTATTATATTATATTTATACCGGTTCTCTCTTTTATTTCTGTAACAACTAAGAGACTGGATATGCATTTATGGTGAGCAAGGGCTGGATAACTGCTTCCCGTTCCGAGAAAAGGACCATAAGAGCCTGAAGTCTTCTGTCACCCTCCAAGTCTATAGTTAATTATTTTTCAATTAGTATCAATGAATTCTCAACGTTGGTTCTCTGGGAGGGAGGGGGGAGCGCGTTAAAGAAGAATTTCAGCACATTGGACAAAAGCACGATTGGGAATAGCAGGATCAAGATTTATGACAGGCTTAAGGACGAATGAAAAGAATGGGACAGAATGACCCTGAGAAAAAGACCCCTTTTCGAAGTAAACTGAGGAAATTTTGCGTCAATTTGACTTCCGAACTAATTTCTTTTAGCTTCCTGCGCTTATACAGACAAATCGGAGAACCGTGTTTAAACAACAAAAAAAGGTAACTATATTTTCATTTTCAAATTCTCTTTTAGATTTTTAAGATTTAATGCGCAGGTATTTTAATCAGTGCGTAAGATAAAGTGAAAAAATATTTTGTCGCATTTGTGTCATTACTATTTTATTTATTTTTTTATTTCTAGATTTGCATACATAAATATAAATAACTGCCATCAGTTTCTTAGAATATTTTTTATGATTATTAACATATTTAAATGTGTTTTCGTAGCTTGAATCTTAAAACATTTTCGATTGGCATTGTTATTCAAATGAAAAAATATTATTTGCCTCTCTTATAAAAATAAATTCTTGAGTCAGTTATAAAAAGCGATAATAGTTCATTTAAAATACAAAACATTAGTGAGATTTTGAGTACATTCATTAATTATTTACCATACTTAAAATAATCCTAACAATAACTCGAAATTGAAATAAAACGTTCTTATATTTATTGTGTTGATTTTTTGTTTGTAATCCTAACGTATTACGATAATTTTGTTTAGTAATATATGTGGGACGGCGTCTAGGGGAAGGTTCGATTTTAATGTTAAAATAAGCACGCAGAGTTAAAATAACTTAATTTATTAATAACACAACTGAAACATTTACTATTTACAAGGGGTTTTAAATTATTCGAGATAGCACCATACTAATTCCGAAAACACGTACTCTTTCTCAAAACAACGGAGAGACCGATTTCCTCTGACCTACCTTCATTCAAGCTTTGGTGCAACTCCCAGTTTTTCTTTTCTGCCACCTTTATAAATACATGACCTCATCGTATCGCGCAGCTAAAACTCACGTGGTTTCGATTAGTAGTGCCATCTCTTACAATAAAAATCAAAAGAAGTAAAAGAAAACTTGCACTCCTTTCCTACAAGTTCGGCCATCCTGGGAATCACTGACCTCAGTGATTTTACATACCATACAATAAAATATCGGCCTCTGCAAAATTAATATTAATCGGAGATAAAAATTCCAATATAGACATTCAAATTTAAAAATAAGGATACAACTCTCAAAAATGAAATATTAATAGCAAAGAAAACAAAACACATTAATACACATTATGTTCTTTTAAAAAGAATAGAAAACGCTTTTTATAAAAATACATCATCATGGTGAGTAAAATTTCATTAAATCAGCAGATGAATTTGTTATCTTAGGTCCCTCATGATCACCCACTTTCTCTAAATCATATCTATCTCTAGGTTTTACTTTAACTATTCTATATGGTCCCAAAAACTTAGGCCTTAATTTCAAACCTGTCCCAAATTGTGTTCTCTGAATGACCACCAAGTCACCCATCTGGTAGTTAGGGGCCTTCCTGCGCTTCCTGTCATAGGTTCTTTTATTCTCTGCCTGTATCTTCTGGATATTTTTCTTTACGTGTTGTCGTAATTGGTTCCTCTGTTCTTGAAATTCCTCCATCATTTCGTCCATCAGTAACTCCCTCAGGTGAAGGTCTTCCTTGTTTCTCATGGTGACGCCAATTAATAATTCAAATGGAGACCACTTAGTACTACGATTAAATGTACTATTTAAAATTCTTTGAAGTTGGTCTACGAACTTGAACCACTTGGTAGACTCCTCAATTGACAGCTTGGTCAAAACGGGAATAATAGTTCGGTGTATTCTCTCGACTTGGCCATTCCCTCTGGGTACTCCGGTGGCGATTTGCAAATGTTGAATGTTTTCATTAGTACAATAATCTCCAAAAGCTCCAGAAGTAAAAGCAGAACCTCTGTCTGTTATTATTCTCTTGGGATTACCAAAAGTCTTTTGTTGCAATTTTAATTTATCCAAAGCATCTTCTGCGGAAGTAGATCTAACGGGATAAAGCCAGGTAAATTTTGTAAAAGCATCCACTATTTTGAGAATATGCTGATATTTCTTGTTAGTAGAAGGCAAAGGTCCGATAAAATCGACGTGATAAGTACTTAATGGCACATCCTCTTTAGGAATGGGGTTGAGGAATCCATCCTTTTTTCCACTCTTTTTTTGGTCAAAATACATGGCACACAGTTAACAATTACATTTTGCACCTGCTTGCTCAAATTGGGAATGAAAAATTCTTGTTTCACAACTCCTTCAGTCTTGGCAATGGAGAAATGTCCCTTCTCATGTGCTAACTTATTTATCTCAGTTTGCATATCTCTTGGTACAACTATCAATTCACGACCTTCAACATATTTGTAAAGTATTTCGTTTTTATCGAAAAAGTCTGAATTGCTGTTTGTTTGAATCAGTGACCTTAGACTCTGAGTGTATTCGTCCTCTTGTTGTGCCCTTTTTAATCTTGCGGTTAGAGTATCGTTAGTAATTATTGTGACTGGATATCTGCTAAGGGCATCCACATGTTGCATTCTCTGGCCGGAACGATGCACAATTTCATAATCAAACTCTTCCAGCAATAATGCCCATCGCGCTATACGAGTAACCAAATCCTTTTTGTCCATAGTCTTTTGAAACGCTGAGCAATCCGTTATGACTTTGAAATGATTTCCCATAAGGTAGGTACGAAATTTCTTTAAAGCGTTGCCAACAGCAAGAATTTCAAGTTCATAGCTGCTATACTTCTCCTCTGCCGGAGTAGTTTTCTTAGACATGTATTGAACTGGATGCAATTTTCCATCTTCTGCCTCTTGGAGTAAGACGGCTCCGTAGCCTTGTTGACTTGCGTCCGTGTGCAATTCGGTTGTTTTTCCCTGCTGGAAAATACTTAATACTGGACTTTCAGTCAATAATTGCTTGAGCTTTTCAAATGCTTCTATTTGAGGTCGTTTGAAGACAAATCGATTGTAGTTTCTAATTAGATCACTCAAAGGTTTCGCTATTTTAGAGTATGACGGAATAAATTTTCGAAAATAGCCAGTAAGTCCTAAAAAGCTTTGGACTTGTTTGACAGTCGTTGGTACAGGAAACCTCTTGACAGCTATCGTTTTTGCAACTGAAGGGCGCACCGTTCCATTTTCATCAACGTGACCCAAAAATTCCACCTTTCGTTTTAAAAACTGACATTTTTCAAACTTGATCTCCAACCCATATCTGGATGCGACCTCAAACACCTTCTTTAGTTTTTCCAAACCTTCTTTCTCATCTTTAGCTGGAACGATCAAATCATCCAAATAAATTATTACGATGCCTTTTCGCATGAGTTCCCTAAAAATGCTGTACACATATCTTTGGAATACGCTTGGGCTTGTACTGAGACCAAAAGGTACCTTATTAAATTCGAACTGCCCGTCTGGTACGACAAAGGAGGTGAAATGCTTGCAATCCTCGTTTACGTCGACATGAAAAAAAAACCATTTTTCAAGTCTAACGTGGAATACACTTTGGCGTCTTGCAGCCTATCCAATACGTCCTCTATCAGTGGCAAGGGGAAGCGATCCTTCACTAGTTTTCGGTTCAGTTTCCTATAGTCAATGCATAGTCTGTCGGTACCGTCTTTCTTCTTGACTAACACGATTGGACTTGCATATTCAGAAGATCTTGGTCTCACGATTCCCTAATCCAACCATTCGTCGATCTGCTTGTTGACGGTCTGATTCCCCAGAAACGACAAACGGCGTGCTGTTTGGTAAACTGGTATATCATCCTTCAGGATAATTCTCATGGATACATTTGTCGTTTCGGTCTTCTTAGGTGTATAGCTATTGATTAGTTCAGAGAGTTCCTTTCTTATTCGAGGATTGATAACATGTTTAACTTCGATTTCGTCTTCAGTTCTTGCTTCATAAACCTGTGTATTCACAAACCACACCTTCTCTTCGTGTTTACGGAAATAAACACCTTTTTTATCAAAGCCAACAAAAGCTTGTTCCAAAATGTCCGATCCTGCCTGGAACTCCAAATGCACCGCAGGCATGACATGCCATATTACGGAATATTTCTCTCCATCCAATTCGATTTCTCGTTGGAACGATCCTTTTGTTTTGACTTCGTACTTTCCCGATCCAGATAACACGACAATGTCCTTCGAGAGCTTCGATTGCTCGATGATTCCTTTGCTTACATCTTCACGAATGAGCGAAACTGAGCTTCCAGTGTCGATTAGAGCCTCAAAAGTCTTGTTTCCGATGGTTATTTTCCTGGTCTTAATTCTGTCTCGCTGAATTCGAGAACAGATCTGGACCGGAGAGCTTGAAGATTTATTGATTTTCGTACCCTTGTTGCGCTTTGTACAATCTACGGCATAGTGACCTGGTCCCCTGCAGTAGCTACATGTTACCTGTTTAACTCTTTTATCGTAAGTTCTCGTCGATTGAAAGCATTTTCTATCATTCCAATTATTTCCAAGGTGAAAACGTTCTTGCCTTTGAGAACAATTATCGTTATTGTTCGATCTCTTAGCAAATGAGTTTAACTGCTTTGGCCCTATAGTTCTTCGGACGTCCTCATAATCTTCAAATTTTTTCGCTAGCTCAATAGATGAGTTAATAGTAGACCATTCGTCCAAAAAGTGTTCCTGAAAATCATACGGCGCCCTCTTCTTCATTTGATCGGCTATGATTAATTCTCGTAATTGGTCGTAGGTGTTAACTTTTAAGCATAAAGTCCATCCATCAAAATACGTCTGTAATTCGTGTTGAAAATCTTGCCATGTTCGTTCATCGGACTTTTGCTGAAACAAAAATAACTGACGAAATTTTTCCGGAGATAATTTAAATCTTTGGAAGAGTAAATCCTTTACATGATCGTAATCATTACACTTATCATTTGGTTCTCTTGCGATCAGATGGGCAATTTCGACGGGTATTAAACCTATAAGTTTTTGAACCCAATCTTTTTTCGGTAAGAAAGTTAGTTCTGCATGACGCTCAAATAAGGTAAGATTCAAACCAATATCGTCCTTCATATTAAACTTATAAAAAGTTTCGTGAATCAGTTTATTCGATGCTTGAACGTTTTCGGTGTTATTCGGCATATCGGCAGTCTGTTGCGCTTGTATTCGCAACTTCTCTAATTCGCACTCTCGTCTTTCTCTCTCATCCTTTCGCATATCCTATCTCTCAGCCCTCTCTCTCTCGGCCCTTTCTCTCTCTTCTCTTTCTGTACATTCCTCCACTATGCTATTAAGCATCTTTTTAATATCGTCTTCAACGTAATCTGGGCTTTTTACGATCAGCTCCTTTAACTTCAATTTTCTGATACTTGCTTCGATAGTAAGATCCAAATCCTCGGCGAGTGACACCAAATCCTCTTTCCTTTTCGCGAGTAAGAATGCCATTTTTATACTCAGAATGGTGACCCAGAGAACAACTTAAATTTTTACCCAAGTTAAATGAGACAAAACCATTAAAATGACACGCAAAAAGTTTACTCACTTAAAAAGAAACAAAAGATAATTTAAATAAGATGCAATTATCAATTATAAACAATTATAGACAAAAATTGACTTTTTAAAGAATTCCCGGAACTTAAATCCTTTTACAAAACACAACAGTATTACAGTTAATATCAATTTTATTTTTTATTAAAAAAAAACAACGCGTTCCTCTCATTTATCAAAAATAAATTACTAAGAAAAAACACGGAAAGTACTCAGTTATTAATCCAAAACTAAAAGAACATCAAATATCTATGTCTGCAATTAAACCAATAATAGTACCTAGTACTTCAAAATTCAATTTCAGATTCACAGAACAGGAAATATACACACAAAATCATTCATTTATATAATTTTCGCCTATTACCCACACAATACCAAAAAAAGGATACTAGCACAATTCAATGTAATTCTGAAGACACTTTACGTTGACCTCAATGATACAGGAAATCTTGTTTCGTGTTGATAACTCGCAATTCGATGCAGTTCCAAAGGTTCTCTCGTCAGTGTTGACTTCAATGATCAAGGTAATCCCATTCAATTCGTTCAGTATCTCGTTGAGTCGCTGGGCTTCCAGTTTTTGTTGACTGTAGCTGACGTGGAAATTCGCCAAGATTCCGTGTTTCTAACCAAGTCAATGGACCCCTTCCACCTGTAGACTGTTCTCGCTGAAGTATCTCCGCATCGCTCGCAAGACTTCCGTATCGCTCGTAAAATTTCTTATCCAGCTGAAGGCTTCGCCGGTTCTCTATTCGATGCAAGGCAAGGTCTATGTACCGCTCAGGAAATCAAAAATCGATGAGGAGGTAAAACTTTTAAAAAATGCTCTTAGATAAAACTTTGAATAGTTTAAAAAATCCCGGTCGAGCCCCCAATTTGTGGGACGGCGTCAAGGGGAAGGTTCGATTTTAATGTTAAAATAAGCACGCAGAGTTAAAATAACTTAATTTATTAATAACACAACTAAAACATTTACTATTTACAAAGGGTTTTAAATTATTCGAGATAGCACCATACTAATTCCGAAAACACGTACTCTTTCTCAAAACAACGGAGAGACCGATTTCCTCTGACCTGCCTTCGTTCAAGCTTTGGTGCAACTCAAAGTTTTTCTTTTCTGCCACCTTTATAAATACATGACCTCATCGGATCGCGCAGCTAAAACTCACGTGGTTTCGATTAGTGGTGCCATCTCTTACAATAAAAATCAAAAGAAGTAAAAGAAAACTTGCACTCCTTTCCTACATATATGAGCCAATCTATTATTTCTAAATATTTCATTAAAATTGTTTCAAACTGTTAAAAGAATTTTCAAAGAAAGAAAGTATATTAAGTTTAATTAAAAATACGCTTTTTTTTATTGAGATAACGTGAAATAAACAAATAATTTTTCTAATATACTTTAAAACTGCTAAGAGAACCATTATTTTGTAAGATTAAATTTGAAAAGCACAAATTCTTTTTGTCTTTTTTGTAATTATTGTCATTTTAAGAGTGATTTGCTCGCGATACTTTTTTGATTAAGATCTTTTGTCCTGACAACATGAAAGTATATTCAGTGCAATCTAATAATTAAATATGTGTAAAACTAATTATAAAAATACATAAAAATCGTATAATTACTTTAAAATGCATAATTTCTTTAAAATATTGTATAACATTCGGTATGCTTCTAATAAAGTTAATCAAAATTCATCTATAAATATATTTAAAATCTTTAAAAAAGGCAACAATGCCAATACTATAGCAGAAATTTCTTTAAAAAATGAATGAAATGTTTAATGAAATGTTTATTTTTACAGAACAATAATAAATGTTGAAAAATATAGGTACTATATTTATATGTAATTGCTCCTAGTTTAAAACTATTTAAAGTGGTAGCAAAATGTATTACAGAAATAAAAAATATGATAAACACAATTTATAAAGTAGATAAGAGAGAGAGAGAGTGATTTCAAACAAAATAGAAATGTGAAAAATTATTCAATATGTAGTAAGATTGCTTAATTTTGAGAAATGGAACTTTGAATGTAATTAAGATATAAAATTAGTTGGAAAATTGTAGATTTCTTTTGTGATATTGTGGCGTTTGTGTGTGTCAAACAGCTTTGAGTTATCTCAGAAATTTCAAATTATTTTGGAAATGTTTTATTGTTTTGTTTAGTCACAAAGTATTAAGATTTTTGAAAAAACAAAAAAGTATAGTAATAATACTAAACTAAAATGTGTAAAAAATATTTGTATTCAGTTAATGCTTGATTAACTTATATTTAGAAACTTTAAAAGGAAACTTTACAAATCAAGAGTATTATAATTGTTTTTTCAGTTTTTAAAAAAAAAACTTAGAATTTTTGAATGCTTACTTTTGGTTGAGACATTTTAATAATTTTGATTATAAGTAATCCGGAAGCTAAGCTACGTTTTGTTCTAGAAATTAAACTATAATTTCTGTAAATAATAAAAGAATTTTTAAAAAAATATGTGTGTATTAAATCGGAAATTTCATACTTCTATCACACAGAGAATTTGAGAAAAGATTAAATGTAATTTTATGAGAGTTTGGAGGGAAAAAATTTAATGATCTTTAGAAATTTTAGCTAAATTTGGACTGGTTATTAAAAATTGCAGAGGGCAATCATTTGATAATGCGTCTAATATGTCCGGGCGGTACTCAGATCTACAGGCAAGTATTAAAGAACACAGTCCAAGCGCAGTTTATATTCCTTGTGCCAGTCGTTCTTTAAATTTAGTAGAAAATTTAGCAGCAGAAAGTTGTAGCGATGCAATTAAATGTGTTTTATGCTTGTACACACACACACAGAAATTATTCTATTTTTTTCTGTGTTAACCCATCGCTGGCAAATTTTAAATAAAAATCTGGAAAGGAGTAAACATACAATATCTGTGAAAAAAAGTTTCAGATACACGATAGTCAGCAAGAGCATATGCCGTACTAGCTATAAGACTTGGTTATACACACATAAAAGAGGCCTTGGCTGAAATCCGTGATAGAAATGAGATCACAATACTGGAGGCAACTTCTCTTTTGAAACATGGTAAAATGGTCCTTGGGGCACATGATCTCTGATGAGGTCTTTATCCCCTATCTTGAATTTGAGGGAGCATTAAAAATTACACTTGCCATGTTTATTGAAAGGTGAGGGAAAGTATAAAATGTTTAAAAGTTAAAAATTTAAAAATAAATTAAAATTAAGAAAGTACATTAGATTGCGACCTGAAATAATAATAATGTAAAGAAAAATTTCTGGAGCTATTTTTGTTTGCGTTGGGGTGTTTGGTAAAAGAGTGGAATACTGAGTCGACCGCGGCTAACTCCGTTGCCGGAGGCTAGCGTACGGTCGTTTTAATCATTGGGTACTTTTGAAACACATGGGAAAGTATGAAACTTCCCTAATGACCGTGATTTGGGATACCATATTCCAGAGGGTGAGTGCTACTAGCAAAGCATTACAATCAGTTGGGTGTGAGCTATTAAAAGGATCTAATCTACTGAAATCTTTAGAAAATTATATACAAAATTTCAGGAATGAATTTGGAAAAGTAGAACAAGAAGCAACTGCTTTATCAGGACTCTCATTTGAAAAGGAAGTTGGACAAGCTTGCAGGCAGCGAAAGAGAAAAATTATTTTCGGTGAAACTAAAGAAGGTCATGAATTTGAAAATAGGGAAAATTTCTTGTTCAACTCATTCTATGTCATATGCGATAGGACAAGTTCAGAACTATCCCGAAGAGCTGGAATATATAAAACTATTATAGAACACTTTTTTGTAATTTTTGACGAGAGGTTACCTGAAATTAAGAAGAAAGCTGTACAAAAATCAAAGGATATTTACAAAGACGATATTGAATCGCTTAATTTTGACGATGAATTGGATCAGTTTTTGCTATTTTTAAAAGAAAACAAAGATAATATGAACACTCCAATAGAAATTTATCGAGTTGCAAAAGAAATGGTCTCGACTTTCCCTAATGTCGAGATACTTTTAAAAGTATTTTTAACTATACCGATATCAAATACATCAAGTGAGAGATCTTTTTCGGTTTTAAAGCGCGTTAAAAATTATTTAAGAAGTAGTATGGGAGAAGACACAAATTGAACAGCATGGCCATTTTATACATAGAACAAGGTGTTTTGGACCAAATAGATACTGCAAAAATAATCGATGAATTTGCCCAAGAAAAATCAAGACGTAAAGTTATATAGCAAAATTTTAAACTTTTAAGTAAGGTGTTTTTTTTTTAATTCTTTAAAATGAAGTTAAAAGTTTTTTTGAGCCGTTAATTTTTTTTAGTTATAACTTTTTATTTTGAGAATTTAAGGTCAGCGAATTTTTTCGACTCTTCAGCCCGGGGGCCCCAAACCTTTTACCGCCAGGGGCCTCCAACTAGCTTAATCCGCCTCTGGTGGGGGCAGGTGTTCAAGAGGACCCAAAAGCCTGACTGACGCCAAGTACGTATTTGGGCTTGGGGCCCAAAACGTGATTTTGCAAGAAGTCTCTACAATTCTTCGTTACGCCATTGAGCAGAGAAGAAATGTCAAGTGTCAGGACCGTAAACATTTAAATTGGTCTTGTTCTTTTATAATGTTTATTATCATGTATTATTAGAAATAAACCTACATTTCTATGAATATTTATTATTTTGCAGCCCACTTAAAGTTAAACCTTGTTTATTTGGCCCAGTTAGCCTTTGAGTTTTACACCCTTGTCTTACAGCAATATCAGTTGTAATTTTGGAAAAAAAATATCCCGATATATATTTTTTGTCAATACTTCCAAACTTTACAACTGAAAGATCCTTCTTAGTTTTGTGAGTCTTTCTACCCAAATATTTCTAATAGTTTGATGAAGATGATTCTATAACTAAAGTTTAAACTGCTAATACAGCAACGATAGACATAATAATGCTACATTTGTTGGAAAAAGTATTTCTGTGTGATTTTGCACTTATATGTAAATACATTACGAAGTAGCATCAGATGGGAAAAGCATCGCTTTATCATTTATTGAACGATAATATCATTGTCATATAACATCAAAAAAATTAATCACATATTCCAAATCCGAACAGAATCTGGATAGCAGAGTATCAAATCACGTGTCTTTATCACTTGACCGTGATTTAAAATTATGAGATCATGGGCTCGGTGGCTTTAAAGGTAGCGTGCCCGCTTCGTAAGTCTAAGGTTGCGGGTTCGATCCAGGCTGGAATCGATAAATTTTCTGGATGCGAAGGTCGTAAGCACGTATGTGGCATGTAAAAGATCTCGTGAGTATCAGTTTGGCTCTGGTACTCGGCAAAATAAAATCACTGTAATATTTAGCGTCCAAAAGAGAGCTTGAATTAAAATTAATTCATGCTCTTGTCAGACGCTAAATATTGTGGAAATTTTGTAGCGAAAACCACCGCTAGATGGCGCTATCATGCAATGGCTCTTACGTTGGGAACTTGCCTTTCTGCAAAGGCTAAGTTGACAATATGCAACCTATTAGGAAAAAGAATTCTGCAGTTCATCCCTAATAACCTTGATGTTGCATTGAAGAACGATATTAATAAAACAAATAACCAATCAACGAAATCAAAAAATTAATGAAAAATCTGTTTGATTACATTTTTCTCAAAGGACTTGTCTTTGTTTACATTTACATTTTTTATTGTTGAGAGCGTAATTACTGACGGATTTCAAAGCGGTTGCTTTAAAGTTTCCTAATATTCTATATAAATTTCTTGAAATGTTTTGGAACGTCCAAAGGTTTTATCACCATAAGCTCTCCTGAATCAAAATAACGTTCAATGCTATTGAATCTTTTAAAATTAAAATTTTTTTGAATTTAATTAATTTAGTAGAAAACCTTTTGTATTGATTTTAATATTGCACTACCCATGTGGGCATCACAATAGTTCTAGTTCTCATTGAAGTAGCTTATAAATCCTGAACTATCTCTAAAATAATAATTTCTATGTACGGTTACAACTTATTCCTTTAGATTTACTCTTTCATTGAGTTATTTTGGTCACAATTGGGTAGTTCCTTCAAGATTCTGATGCGTAGACTTT
>BMAO01019514.1:0-36762 GCA_019973975.1 Trichonephila clavata
TATTATTCGCCATTTCGCTGAGGCAGCAACTGGTGTGATTTTAACTGCTATATTTAAAAGTAATCTCTTTGCCAGAAATACTAATCTTATTAACGACAACATGTTTACTACTTCTGATACTCCCCATTACGTCTACCTGTAATATCTGCGCATGCAACTGCACATCAACTTTTTAATCTCCTGATTGGTCTTCGTCCGCTCTGGCCTCTTCGTTCACAGCTGATATGCTAATTTTCGACTTCTGTCTCACTTTTGCAATTGTATATCCCCACATACACTGCTTGCCACCGTAAACGCAACACCAAGAAAGACAAGAGATAGCACAAAAATTTTGTAGATAATATGTTGATCAAGTATCAAATGATTAAATTTATAGATTTCGGGAAGTGTGGTTCCTGCCAGAATCAGTGGTAGCCAGAGTAGCCGCCATTGTTGAGATCGTCATGTCACACGCCTGGCATTGATTCAAGAGACTTTGATGTGTTCTTGGGGTACAGTGACTGGCAGCTACTACACATTGCCAAAGTTGATCTGGTGTGGTAGCTGGGGTGTAATCTGGTCAATCGTTGCGCAACCATGGACCGGCATGTTTTCATCGGTGAAAGGTCCAGAGCGAGCCGGGCTAGGAAATGCACCAATCTGGTGATTGACGAAGAACCTTTGAGAATGCGCCGTGGTCGCGCATTATCCTGTTGAAATATTTCGTACAAGCCCTGGAAGGTAAGGAAGGACAACCACCCAAGACCGGAAATGTAGCGCTGGCTGTTTAAAGTACCGGCAATGTGTACTAGAGGAGTGCGAGAGGTGAACCAATACCGCCCCATACTCATAATACTCGGCAGGACCAGTGTGGTGGTGCATACACAGCTGTTCGTGCGACTTTCCACGGTGTCTCCAGACTCGAACTGATTACCGTGATGTTGCAGATAGATGTGACTCGTCAGTGAAGACAACTTCATTCACCGTAAATTCCATTCTTCTTTCATCGCACCATTGGCGGCGGAGACGTCTGTGGTTCTGCGAGCAGACCAAGTAATGGACGTTCGGTGAGAGACCACTTGCCAAATATGTTGAATGGTACGCGCAGACACTGAATACGTACATAGACTGAATGTTGACTGCGGTTCGTGATGTGACTGAGCTGACCGTTGTCACTGCCATGCGTACCAATTTGCCTGTCCTCAGATGAAGTGGTACCGAGGTGAATGCGATCGACCACGTTGGTCCGTCGTACTCTCCGCGTCCAACGGTCACATATCCATCACAGTTGTTTTGTTTTGTCCAAATACGGCTACCGATTGAAAGATAACGGCCAATCTCGGTAGCCATTATCCTCTCAATGAACTCGGATAATTTGATCAAAAGCTGATCACCTCGCTGTTTTCTAAGAGACATAACTCATCGTTTTTTGAAAAAACCCACAAGAAAAACATAATTTCCGAACTTGAAATCGCCGAAATCTCAAAGCCTTAAATAGCGCTTTTAGGTGGCGTCATAGGCGTGCGCGATGTGTGTCTGCCCTGAAATTCTAATCATTGCATATCTCACCTCCGCTAATGCATGTTGAAAATTTCATGTTATTTGCGTGCTTCTTTCGGGGTGTTGTATTTACGGTGGTCAGCAGTGTATATTGCAAAACTTCACATAGAATATTCTTAAAAAAATTGTTTATGATCATCTATAAATATTTACATTACATGTAGGTAATCAATGAGTCGAACAAAGACCTATTCGTGGAAGTACTTCGAATAAAAAAAGAATAATACAATTTTATTAAAAAATATTTGTTTGGTATTTTATTTAAATAATTAACCATTATTTTCATTATATATAAAAATAAAGACTGTTTGTAATTAAATTGAAGTAATTAATTCTTTTTTACGTTATATATAAAAAATAAAAGTATCGGATAATTTTTGGAAAAGTAATCCTTAAGTTTGTTACAGTGAACATTGATTGAAAATCTAATTAAATAGTTTTTGAGGAAGCTTTTAGGAGAAAAACTTTCTTAACCACAATATTTTTTAAAATTTATAATTACTTTTACAATGCTTGAAAAGCTTTAATTTTATTATTACGTTGTAAGGAAAGTAAAAATACTAATCAAATCTACATTTGTTAAAATTCAGTTAAAAAAGTTGCGATGAAAGTTTTTTCTTACTTTTCTTTTGATATTTTTACTAAATTCTAAACTGTTTTCATATATCCTGAATACAATTAGTATTCAATGAATAGTAACTTCTAAAATTAGTTTTTTAAAATTACGTTGCTCTTTTTCTTTATTATAAAAAGTGAGATTTTAAAGTGATTATACATAAAACAAGGAGCATTTATTCATTGATTTGGATTACTTACAAGCAAAAATATTCCTCCCAGTAAGTACTATTTTTATTTACATCATCGGTTTCTTCTAGATGTCTATGGTTGCTGTATATTTCTAGAATTGCTTCCGTTTTGTCGTAACAGGAGGCATTATGGTTTAAAATACTTGATTTCAAGCATTTTATATTGTAAATAATATCTGTAAATGAAATAAGCAAATTCCCAATAAAATAATGTTGAGCATATTTATTTCGTAAAAGTAAGAATGCCATATTTCCTAATAATTTCATTAAAAGATAAAAATATAATTTGTAAAAAAAATGTTTTGAACTCTTTCTACGATGATTATCAAGCTGTTATTTTACAGAATTTTACAATTTTTTTTTGATTAACCACATTTAACTCAATACTTATGAAAAGTTTATTTATAATAAAATACTTCAATAAACTAATTTTTAATATACAGTTGTAAAAACTATATATATACAAAGTAAAATTCTCACTTGTAATACAAGATAAATGATTTAAGGAAAAAAAAACTTCAATGACATATTTTTCATGAATAATGTGAAAAAAATTTGATGTAATTTTCTATATATATATATATCGAAAATATTAGCTTTATTCAAAGTGCAGTATATCTCACAACTAATAAAAATATGATAAATGCGTATCCAAATTTTATTATTTCTGCTTGAAAGAGATTAATTTACAAGAAAGCAATTGAAAATAAATATACTTCTTTTATACATTATTGGGCGTTTGTATAAAAAGAGGCCTGTAAACAACAAATCTTTGTGAAGGATGGTTATTTCTTTTGTATATTAATACAGCAAATGTGTAGTGCTTTAGAATGGGTCAATATTTTCGTAATGCTTAACCACCAATTTAAGTGGGGGGGGGCATACCCATCCTTATCGATCATTCTATCAATCTAATGCCGCTGTCATCTACAAGTTGGGTAACATATGAAGTGATATTGAAAGAATTGTTTCAACTTAAAAGTCACCATGAGGTGATTGGTAATTTTCCCTGTGAGTTTATGTTATTTTAGGAAGATGTAATAATAAAGCTTTTTCATAACTGTTTGTGCACCCCAAACATTGATCACTTATTCAAAAAAAGACAATGAATATCTGGGTAAATTATGACTAGGACTCTATGATTTAGGTATAATGGGTATCTGTGGCAAGTATGAGTTGTATTGGAAGATGCTTAGACAATGTTAAGAGCACAATCAGTTCTTACGTTACATCTCGTCAACCAGCTTCACCAATTAAAAAGATATCGCCATATGTTGTCATCATTTCTGTTGTATTAAGAGCATGTGCGGGAATGGTTTTTCTCTACTGGCTGAATATCGTGGCATTTGGCGATGCCTTTTGATTTGAAGAAATTGATCGATGTGGTACAGTACGTAAGTATCCTAAATCAAGCTATATTCTATATTATGTTCTCAAGCCTTTCATCGAAGTATGAGGTGATCATTTGAGCATCGTCTGAAGCAAAATATTCAGATAATTCAAAAAGTATATGTTTAAAATTGCAAAGGAAAAAATTATTTTTGTAACAAAATATGCATTTCCAAAGCTCTTCAGATATTTGATAGGAAGTGTTTCTTATGACATCCGATAACATTTTATTGTGAAATAAAGTATTATTTTGCTTTAGGAGCTTCAACGCTATGCATCGCAAGGTGAATACATACGTATTCATCTCATATAAGGGATTCTGAATTAAAAAAAAAAAGAGAAACCTTTTTATATGTTATAGTACAATAAATCTCGAGATCATATTCCAGCACGATAACAAAAACAGTGGCGTAACGGAGAATATTAGGGTTCCTCTACAACGTCAGCCTTTGATATTTTAAAAATTGGTTAAATATGTGCTTGATGTCAATCAGGCTTCAGGCTCCCTAGAATCCTGCCCCTCCCCCGCGATGCGTAGGTTGCGTTGGCGTACGTTACGCCACTGCATAAACTGATCAAATAACTGATGAATGTAAAATGATTTGCTTAAAAATTTGTATTAATGCATACGATTAGAAGCTAGTAACCAGATACAGAGAGAGAATCAGTAAAATGTTTGCTACAGCTTTTTATTCTGTAGTTAATTACAACTTTGAAATTTTACTTGCCATCAACACGTAAATACAGCATTAACAATCGCTATTTTTACAGCAAATAAATTTTTTGATCGCTGTACACATTCTAACAGCTATTTTTCGAAAGCATTCATTAAAGATAAAGTTTATTTTTTGGGGATTCATATTTTTTTACATTTCTCCCCAAAAACTGAGGATGTGGATCATTTTGTTGAATTTTCTACATATTCCAAAGGAGAATTCTCTTTCTGCAAAATTAAGAAGGGCTTCAAGCGGGCCTGGTATAAAAAGTTTAATACACTTTAGCATCTTATTCTGATATTCAAATCAGTGGCGTAGCTAGTTCTGAGTGGGCCCTGTAACAAAATCCTTTCGGGGCCCTTTTTTAGATATAAGAGCCCTGTGTTAGTGGGACTGTAGTTACACCCGTTGGGGCCTCGTACCATTGATACGGCTGATACGACGGTAGTTACGACCCTGATTCATATACAAAGATAGAAAGTTAATAATTACAATTACAGTTGGACCTACCTCTATATAACGAAGTCGCTAAATTCCGAAAAAAAGTTCGTTAAATGGAAAATTCGTTACATAAAGGTTCATCTTTCAATTTTTTTTTATAAAACAAAAACACATTTTAAATTCATAAACACTATACAATAAAAAAAACAATTATTCACACCTTTTTGTAAATTGATGTATATTTATTTTATATATCTTATCTATGAAAGGAAAAGAAAGAAAGAAAAACTGCAAAGAAAGTTCCTTGACGCCTTTATCCACTTACTGAAGAATTAAATTTTTTTCTTTGATGCTCAAGCTCTTATGTTTTGACATTTTCGAGCTACAAGAAACGAAGTTACCAATACGACGGATCAACACTACAAATTAATGGAAACTAATTCAAAGACACGGGGAAACGAGACCATTCCACTAAGGGTAAAAGAGGATAACGCAGATGTTTTCAGTGAACTGGACAATGGGCGTTGAAGATTTTGCACTTCTTGGATGAAACGCTCAGAATTCTATTGCTCTCGGCGAGTTAGGCACTTAATAAAACCAGTTCAAGATTTATAACCACCATAAAATGTGTTAAAAGAGAGAGCAACTTGAAATGTCCAGAAATATTTCAAAAGTAGGGAGAAAAAAATTAAATCACAAGAGAAAAAGTTCGTTATATAGAAAATGCATTTCGCCATTGAGAGGTTATTTTAGAAGAAAATCATGAAATGTTCTTGATTCCAGGAAAAAGTTCGCTATATAGAAAAATACGCAATATAGAGGCTCATTATACGGAGGTTCGACTGTATCTAATAATAGAGATTAATATTAGTGATGTAAAGGAGATTATTCTGTGATATAGTATTTACATAATTATTCAGTTTCTGGCATTTTAAATAAGGAACATGAAAATGTAGCTTTTTGCCTGGTGTTTATTTGAATCAAATTAAAATAACTTAGATCTGAATTAGATGTATGAGTTTGCATGTATATAAAACTAATTTTTGAACATTAAATTGTATTAATACTTTAAGAATTTATACATTTCACTACGTCATGTATAAACTTACAATAGAAAAGAGAAATGGTATTGAGACTTAAATGTAAGATAAACACTCGAATATTTTTATTAATTAGTAAATGATAGATTCTATCCATAATATTT
This sequence comes from Trichonephila clavata, assembly GCA_019973975.1. Classification (NCBI taxonomy): domain Eukaryota; kingdom Metazoa; phylum Arthropoda; class Arachnida; order Araneae; family Nephilidae; genus Trichonephila; species Trichonephila clavata. Next base: position 6,096 of record BMAO01019514.1, read on the forward strand.
ATAAATACTTTCAAGGATTATATAGATACAAAGTTATAGATCGTTGCATTCTTTGTGAAAAAAAATTTTTAATGTATGAAATCAAAGAAAAAGAAAAGTTTTTGAAAGAATGAAACTAGTACTTTTAGTTACCTTCATGAAGGGTTGATTCTTTGTCGCATACGTCATTCAAAACTTCAGAGATTTTTTCGTAGCGAGATTTTATTTGTTCGTCGAAGCTTCCATCTTCATTTCCACATTCATCAAGATGATTTTGAATGCAGTGCACGTAATCTTTTAATTTACTAAAAAGTAATTTTTTTAGTGGTTAACAACACATTTTTTTAGAAATGCAGTGTAGTGTTTTATTGAATTTCATATGTAATTAACTCTCACACACACACACACACACACACACACACACACACACACACACACACACACACACACACACACACACACACACACACACACACACACACACACACAACACACACACACACACACACACACACACACACACACACACACACACACACACACACACACACACACACACACACACACACACACACACACACACAGACAACACACACACACACACACACACACACACAATTTCGTCAAGCGAAATGACACCGCCAATTTAAAAAAGGTCGTGCTGTCATCTTTATTACTATTGTTTTTGCTAGAACGATCTCCTCTATTGGCAGCATATCGCGGCATTTGGCGATTTTGATTTGACAGAATTGATAGATGGTATAATAGATTTAATGGGGGAATTTCATAAGACATATTCACAAGATAACGTTAATCACGTGTTTCCAGCCAATCATTCCACAAATTCATGTGACGTCACACTGTCACACGATAAATACAATCACGTCCCCCAGCTAATCAATCCGTGCGCTTCGCTGTTGCCAATGTTTGCTTTTTACAGAAACTTTCTTTTGTGTACATATTTGTCAATTATAGAAAGCTACATAAGTAAAAATGGTCTCAATTAAAAGTACACGTAGAGTTTATATGTATTTTTAATTTTGAAACATTGTTTAAGGAATCTTAATACATGAACATCTTTGCCCACACTATCAGATTTAAAATTATATCTAAACTTTACAAGTAAAAAAAAAAGTACGTCTAATGTCAGTTTGTTTTGAGTCCAATGAAGAACACGTGATTATCTTTATCACATGACTAATATATATTTAGTCCATTAAATGTTCTAAGGAATTAACTATTTTAATAAAAATGCCATTTTAAACAAAATTATGTTTATATAAGTTTTTTTTTAATTATTTTGATTAACACAAATTTTAACCAAAATTTTTTTTCAGGTGTAAGGTGTGTATTTATTGTTGCAAAATAAATAGGTTGACTCAAGGAAAAGAATCGATCGCTCTATCATACACACCGTGAATTTTTATCGTGAATTTTCCTTTATGTTTCAATTTCTTATTCATCAATTGATCAATATCTTCCCTACCTTTATGTTTCACAATCTGTTCTCTCTCTTCTCTATTAAAATAAACCTTATAGGACGATTTCTTTCATAAAAGCAAGCGGGATTTTGATATATGTAATGATATGATTATGCTCACCAGCTGATGTTATAGATACAATGTTCGGATTCTCACAAAAATAACTAAGAAACATATGTTGGTGATTAATAGTTGTAACAAATGTGTGGGCTGATGATAAAACCAAATATATCGGTAATATTTTGGTTTTTGTCACAAAAAATATTCCGTTCCTTATAACATCTTTTTCGTGTAATTTCTATTGCCAGAAAAGAATTTACGAGCAATACAGCTAATTGATATTAGGTTTATTATTTCAAAGAATCTATGACTTTTTGTGCTACTGGGAATTTTATCACAAAGTGTCGAAAATCCTATTAACTCCTTAAGACATTTGCCCGTATCTGACACGGGCGAAAGTCACCGGCAAATTTGCACATGTCCGTGTCTCACACGGGCGGCCTTGTATTTCGTGTTACTTTATTTCTAATGCCTGTCTGAGATAAGTTCTAATAAAAATAAATCGACTGCATTATAATTAAACTTATTTATCATAGATGTATCCCTGAACAGTTTTTTTTGTTAACCACTAGCTGCATTTGGATTATTAGTTATAAGTTTGTTAGAAATTCTTTGTTATAAAGCAGTTGTTTGGAGTGGAAAAAGTAATATATCCTTTTTTATTGCATTACAAATAATACCTTAGACACTGTACCTATATATTCCTTTTCTGTAAAAAAAAATTACCAAATAAAACTTAAAAGCAAACCTCAATATTTTTTTAATATTTTTTAAAAAAAAAGAAGAAAAAAAATGCTTTACGGGGGGTTAAAAAAGAAAGGCTTACGAATATACTTACGGACATACGAAGTCTACTTCTGCTTCAGTTTCTGGAAAAGGGACTGGAAATGTTTCGGACGGCAAGCATTCGGTCAATGCATCGTCTTCACAATCCTCAGACGCTTTTAGAAAATCTGATTTATGGAAAGAATGTTTAACTTAGAAGAAATGCAGAAAAGATTTCATTTACATATCATGATTCAAGGATTTGAAGTTACTTTGAAAATAGTGCAATAACATCTTTCTATAAAAATTTACTAAAAAAGTCTTTCACAAGTGATCTTCAAATCTTGAAACAATTATATATTTTCAGGACATTACATTTCTCAGTATTATATTGTTGTTACATTTTTTCCAAATGGAATTTATTTCTTACAAGTTATTACATTTTACTAAGTATTTCATGTACTAACCTAAGCCATAGCAAAATTGAAAAAAAAATAAACTAGCATCTTTTAGAAAACGGAACATCGGACATGAAATTAAGATACCCATATTCGTAGAGTTTGATTTCAAAAAGGAAAAGCAACACATCTTCACGAAGCGAAGAGAAAATTGATTTAAAAAAGGAATAATTTATCAGGAATTAAATAAAGCAATAATGATGAATAAAACAATACAATGCAATTTCAGAATTTCAATTATTGATGGAAAAAATAAAATCCAAAAAATGTCCCATATTTAAGAGCATGAATTCTAATCTTATTTCATAACAAATCCCACTTAAAAAATCAAATAAAATTAAATAATTTTTTATGAGGTTATAAAATTATTTCAATGTTTCATTTCAATCCGGGAATAATCTGCATGGCATAATTTAGAAGCACATTCTAATAAATTATATTCTCAGAGGAAAATAATTAAATTCAAAATTTAAGATATTCTTTTTTTAAAATTAGTTTTATGTAATATAAATGTTTTGCTATTTGATCAAGCGCAATAAAAGAAGTATTTTGTAATACATCCATCGAAACAAGCATAATGCAATAAGATAAAGTATTTTTAAATAAAATTATATAAAAATGTTTTAATTATCAAAGCTTAATTTTTTATCCTTTCAATTATAAAAGCTTGCATTTATAAAAAAAAACTCAAGACATTCATTATTCATTATTTCCTGAGCATCGAGGATGTTTAAGTATTTGTTTCTAGAATAATTTTTAATTCTAAATTGAAATATTGATTTCTGTTAAAAATTAATGACACAAAAATGAACTTAAATAACATACACAAAATACATAATTAAGTTTTGCAATAGGAAGTATGAACATTTATATATATATATATATATATATAGTATTTATGTGTGTGTATGTGTGGTTTTATACATATTAAAGTTTTTTTAATTACTAAGAACTCTTTGAAGTAATGTAGAAATGTAATTTATTTAAACTAATATTAAAACGAATTTTGCCAAATAGTAAAAAATAATTAGTATATTTGTAAAATTTAATGAGTCGTAGAAAAATCTCAAATAAATATGAGCTCTTATGGTAAAAACTAATTATTCTCATTTTCCTATGTCTTTAAAATATTGAAGTGTTCAAGAATGAGAAATTTTCACTTTAGTCTGTAAGCATTTTATGTATTTAGTAGGTATATTGTATTATTAAAATTGCCAGATGAAATATATTAATCTATTATAAAATGGATTATTTCAAATTAAAATGTATGATATAACAATATGTACTCACTATTCCTTGGTGATGTCAGAAAAGCTTTTTTTGCAACTCCTTATCAAATTTACGGGTATAATAAAAATATCATTTATTAGTATATAATTTTTAGAGCATGCTAGAGCTTAAATGGATCTTTAATTTTTAGTTTCAAAATGTGATGCAGTATTAAAATTATTTTGTTAAACAATTTTTACATAAATAATATATAAAATGTGCGGAAGCGATCCGAAAAGGTACAGGACAATGTCCTTTAGCATAAGAAGTACCAAAAAACCTGAATAGATTTTTTAAGAGGCTGAATAAATTTGAACTTTAAAAAATTAAACTTTGAAAACGAGGACTTAAAGTGGAAATTCCTAATCATTCACAAAAGAAAAAAAAATGAAAAGGAATTCATTTAGATCAAACTAGTAATAAATCAATTTTTTAATTAAAAATAATTTATGATCACATAGTCATTACATCTTGATGTAAAGCAGAGGTAGAACGTGTTTTTTTAAAAAGAAAATTTTTTACCGTGAAGTTAGTTTTTTTAAGAATTGAATTTGAGAAAGCATTCTTTCACAAATGAAAATTTATTCACGAAAATTAGAGGGCCTTAACAAGTAAAACAAATTTGCTGCTCAATGGAAATAATTTTTGATATATGTTATTGATTACGGAGAATTCAGATTAGAAATTAAATTTTATTCATTAAAAAAACTAAAATTAGAATCTTTCCGGATGTTTTGCAGGTATATTGTATTAATTAATCTTTATTTCACAAAAGTTGTTACAATTCTATTAATTGTTGTACAAATCTTAATTATTGTATGTTTAAAAGGGAAAATATTTATTCAATATTTGGTATTTTTATAAAAGTAAATGATGAAATTCGAATACCAATTAATAATATTACATCAATTAATTTTATTAATAATCTATGATTAATAATTATTTGAATTTATGATTAATAATTATTTGATTAAATGAATTGATTAATAATGATTAATCATTAATCTATGATTATGAAATATTTTATTAATAATCTTTTACTCTTTGTTTGTTGTATCTACAGAAAAATAAACAAAGAAAATAATCCTCAGAATATAAAAAAATGTTACCTACGTATCCCGTCAAAAGAAGCAAAGCGATTATTAACATTTTCTTCGTTTGCGTGTTTTGAACACGTTACTCGTGTTTTGATTCCTCCCACTCAGGAAATTGTATGGGACTATTATATCAGCATTCGTGTTCAACGGACATCCGGAGTAGACTTACGCAAGTGTGATGTAAAGTTACTAAAATACGTATTATTTATTTTTTTTTATCTCTAAACTTCATTGAGTAATGACGATTTTTTTTGTTTCGGATATCATTATTAATATATTTAATAAGCGAGTACAACTAAAAGAATTTACACTTATAATTAAAAATTTTATCCCCTTAAGTACCGCGGGCTTGTATACACGTCCTGGGTAAAAGTGTAGTAAAAGGCCTTTGGATTTGGCGATTTTTCTTTGGATTCGGTGATTTTTATATAGATATTATGGTGAGATAACGAATTCATTCTGAATTCCGGTCACCTATTGCTAAGTGAAGTAGATTCGCGATCAATTTTGGTCGCCAAAAAACATTGGCATCGCCCCTGTACTACACTTTAACCCACGTCCTGCTTAGCTAGTAAGCTTAGTGCCCTGGATGTGTGTGGCCGCAGTAGCCTAGTGGTCAAGGTAACGGACTCGTGGTCGGCGTGTCATGAGTTCAAGCCTAGTACCATCGAAGACCCCCGCTGTGTAGGGTAGCGATTCACCTAAAATCTCCCATTGGTGTGGTAGTTATGAGAGGGGTTGCCAGAGTTCAGGTGTCGTGCTCGTCACTTGGCCATGGTCCAAAAGTACGAGGTCCGTCTCCAAAAGCATTCAAGTAGCTGAACAGTGCGACGTAAATATTCACTAAGTAACTCATGCCCCAGTGCATATTCGTCCTTCCAAAGGACGATATTTTGTGTAGTGCTACTTTGTTTAAAACTAGTCCCACAGCTTCGAAATACAATAAAACTGTATTGACAGTGCTTCTAAGGAATTTACTTATATATTTTGGAGAAGAGGCGAGAGAGAGAAAGGAATTTGAAAGGGTATATTCCAGGAACGATGAAATTCATAGCTAAGCAGTTTTCTTGTTTTTTCTATCCTTCATTTGTTCTCATTTTTGCTAACCGTGTGTATTAGTGTGTTTTGCAATGGAAAATATTAACCGTGAATTTTGCTATCAATGCATTGAATGTAATGTTGTTTATGTATTCAACCCTGTTTCACAATATATCACACAGCAGATAAGTCATAACTTTTATTTATTATTGTATTGTAACTCTAGACATTAATTTTTGTATTTTCATTTTCTTATTTTGCTCTTTTTTTTTTCTTTTTTGAAGTGAAAGTAAACAATTTTTAAGTAGAAAACACGTCTCTTCTTTTCCCTGAATAAACCGCATAACAACGCGCGAGAATGGGAAAAACGGTGGCACTGGGGGGGGGGGGAATTTCGTAGCTTTTTCTAGGCAGTTAAAAGGGTTAAGGAATCAGTGAAGATCGTTTTTCACAAAACTGTGGGGATTGAAATATTTTTTCGTGTTAAAAGAATTTCGCATTAAAGGATATTGCACCCCCCCCCTATATTTATCAAAATTAGTTTTAGTAGAATACATTTGATTTTCTTACACAGATCTGTTTTTTATCACGTATTTTTTAAAAAGCAATGAAAGAAAAACCTTCACAATTACTTAATGAAATTTAGTTCAAAATTTTCAAGTTCTTTGAGAAACAAAACATTTATTGAGTTTTTGGAAAATAATCTGATATTTTTCTTTGCATTGTATTTTTTAGCGTAATATTGTGAACAAATTGTTCATTGTTGTACATTTTGTTATTCATTTCACCATTATGTGTCACGAACCAAACTCACTAATTTTTACTCACACTGTGATGCAGTCACAGAATTCCAAAGCGAACTGATGAGAGATGAAATGTTTTTGTGAGGCATTTGTAGGGAGTGAAATTAGCTTATAGATAAATAAAATTGGCTCGTGTTACAATCTATTCCAAAGGTATTTCAAAGCCAAGTTAGCCTTCTTTCTATGAAACATGTGAAACCACCTGTATTTCATTTCATACCCCAAGATTGGCTGGTAATTTCCGTATTTTGCTCATTCCCAGAAAAGAAATCTTTCGTGTTAAGCAAATTTTTGTTTCGTGTTAAGAGAAAAAATGCATGAAACTACAAAGTAGGTCGGGACAGTTGTATTATTTCGTGTTGACTGATATTTCGTCTGAAGCGTTTTCGCGTTAAATGTATGTCACTGCATAGTTTTTTTGAATTACTTAAACTAAAAAATAGTTTTTGTGTGTGTTAAACTTTCACTTGCATTTATAAGAGCTTGGTAAACTTATTACACAGATAGCCTACGTAATAATATATTGTAAAGTTGGGAGGGGGTGTAAATGGGTTAACATACAATATTCCTCATTATTACGCTTAATAAATCCCCTTGGCACAATCAAATTTTGGACTATCAGTTTGTTTTGAATACATGAGGCTGAAATCGAGGAAATAAAAAAAATATACTTTAATATAAAGGAAGATATGAGTCTTAAAAGATACCCACTACCCTTTATTTTGGTTTATAGTTTCATTTAAGGTTAGAGATGTATTACCTTAATGTTAACAGATTTTTAGTTTGACGAACTGTATGCTCAAGACTTGATTCTATCAAAAATCATTTCCAAGAAGCTTTTAGTTTAAGTAATTCTCTCTATGCTCATATAATTAGGTATGGAATCAACATTGAGTAAGATTGCGATCTCAGAAGTAGATGATATACTTGTCGTTTAACCTTAGCGTTGACAGGGGTCACTGCTTATAGTATATTGTAAATTATTTTGGTGATAATAATTTAAAACTATAATCAAAAGCACTCTTCTAAGGAAATCTTTTAGATTATAACACTTTATTAGAGTTTTAATATTCAAATTAACAATTCAACATATTCAAGTATATGTATTCAGATATCTAAAATCAATAATCCCGAAAGGAAAATATGTTAAATAAATAAAAAAATAAGATGGATTTAGAATAATAAGAAAATAATTTAGTAATTAAAAATTTAGCAAAGCCTTTTTTCATTTTGCATTTTATGTGTTTCACATTCAGGAAATGTTTAATTTTTACGTTGGGCATCCAATAATTGAATGAAAAAAAAAACACCAATGTTACTTACATTTAATTTTAAAGAAAATGAATTAAGGAATGATGGAGGAATGAATGGTGAAGGCATGGTGACAGAACGACAACGAGTATTGTCCAGCTATTAAATAGCTTGAGTGCCAATGTTAAGATCTTTTTTCAGTGGGTACCATCGCACGTGAATGTATACGGAAATGAGATTATAGATGGTTTGGCCCGGAGAGCAGCCATAAAGATTCTACACCTGGTGGCTGCCTTACTTTTTCAGAAATTGCTACCCGGGTCAAACAAGATATTAGATTCTATTGGAGGCAGGCCCCCGTACATGACAGGTATGAAGGAAACCGCCCTGGTGCTGCTTTGCTTGGGACAAGCAGTATATGCGAGATGAAACTACTCTAACTAGGAGGCTTCGCAATGAACATACTCGAGCTCAACGGTATGCGGATGGTCTTAAAGTTTACCCTTCTTGTCCGAATTGCATTGTGACCCAAGCCATTCCTGCCCACATCTTGGCTTGTATTGGTTGTCATAAGAGTCAGCTGCTCTCAAGTCCTGCTAAAGTTCTACATTGTTCAAAAACGCACGGGTTCATGGACTTGGTCTAGATGTTTCTGTCGGTCAAGTGGGACAAGAAACAACAACAATTTTAAAGAAGTTTTTAAATATATCATAGAAAAATGTAATTTTAGATACGTTACTCAATCCTAAGCCGTTAATTTCACTTTGTAATATAATTATTCCCCCCCCCCTTTTGTATATCCAGTAGATGCTAATTTAAAACTCACTAAACCATTTCCCTTTTTTGAATTGTAATCTATATAAATAAAATTGAATGTTTATTAGTGTGTGCGTGTCTGTAGTCTCTTATGCCTTCCTAAACCATTAATCCGATTGCGAGGAAACTTTGGAGAATGGTTGGACACATGCCCGTGAACGTTTCTGAGTTAGTAAAATTGACCCCTAAGGAGCATTGCGGGAGTTTAAGAGGCATTAGGAGATATATATTCCGTTTTTAAACAATTAGACCTAGAAACTTGAAATTTGGTGGGCATGTTCCTTTCAATGATTTGAAGTCCGTTACTCAGAAGATTTTGCAAAAATTGAGGCAAAAATCTTAGGGTCGTTAGAAATAAATATTACCATTTTTGAACTTTTTAAAGTGCAGAATTGAAATTTTATTGGAATGTTTTTGTTTTTGTTGTTGTTAAATATAGGTCCGCTAAGAACGGATTTTACGGAAATTCACTCCTATTGAAGGGGTGGGGTGGAAGTGGGGAGTTGTGGGACATATTTCTAGAAATTTTTTTTTACCCAACTACTATTTACCGTAATGAAATGCAGTATGTATGTTACTTTTGTTGAATGAAGATTCACTAAGATAGGATTTTATAGAAATCGCTTCCTATGGGTTAGCAGGAATCTTTTACTGCGTATTGATAAAAATACCCGTTTTTGAACTACTAAACCTGCAGTAATGCAATTTGGTATGTATGTCTCTGTTGTTTAATTGAACGGGTCTTACAGAAATGGCTCTAAAAGGTGATTACTGGAGCATACTGATCAAAAATTCAGTTTTTGATCTATTAGATTTAGACTTGAAATTTGGCAAGCATATTTATTTTATTGAGAAAAAATCCACCAAAAATGGGTTTTGTGGAAATCCACTTTGGGGAGAGTAAAAAATAATTCTACTTCAATTTTAAAAATAAAGAATGTTTTCAATACTATCGAATTCTTATTGTTAAGATATCAATAATATATATATATATATATATATATATTCATATAACATCATGAAATACCCAGCGAAGCGGGTGGGTAATGGATAATAAAATATAAAATGATTTACTCTCAGAGTAAAATTTAAATTTACAAAGATTTTTTAAAAATAGAAACATGCAAAAAATGGCATTATTAGTATTTTCATGCATTCAAAATTGTTTTTGATTATAAGAACAATCACGCGCGCTATTGCTTTGAAAACACAGAATACCGCAGCATTTTATGAAAACAATGTATAGCAAAAATAACTTTGAGTGTATAACTTTGAGTGTAAAGTGTTGTTAACAGTAAAAATGATTAATTTAAATATACTTCTTCTTATTCATTTTATATTTCTGTTTTAGTTTCCTTTTGAAAATTGAGAATTCTGTTAACTTTTTCTTTGTATATATATATATTCTCTATGTTCTTTAGAAAAATAGTATACCATTCATCTGTAAGACTTATACTCAGAAAATCGAATATTTGATGCATTTTTAATTAAGAAACGAATGCGTGAGAATAACGAAATTTACGTCAAAAGTTGCAATAAAACATTTATTCGAACTTTATAAAAAGTAGCAACGAAAACTAACATTTCTAAAGCATCTTTAAAACACTAATTTAAAAAAAAATATCAGAGTTGAATACGCAATATCATTTACGCTATTTCCCCCTTAGTTTCTCAAATGTAATAAGTTGAAAAATAAGGCGCATTAGAGCTTCTAAGTAATGTTTCATTGTTGAAAATTGAACTTATTCGGCTCTTTTAATTCTTAAGATATTTAATGCATTCGAATACAAATATTTAATTTAACTAAGAAATGATGCCCTGTATTTGTTATTCAGTTTTCTAAACAATTACCTGGAATTTCTCGTACCAAAACTAAAAAAAACTGATGTAAGGGTATTATTCCGCATTAAACAAGGAATGTTTGAAGCATTATTTATCATACTTTGAATATTGATCCTAACACATTAAAATATTTTTGGCTGCATAATTTCTGTTTGAATCATTAATTTAATTTAAATTTATTCGAAGGAACAATGCAGATATTTTATTTTACATCTGAAATAATCCACTACATATATGTACTTGATTAATATATATATATATATATTAAAGAAATGATATTTTTTAATTATTTTACAAAGGGGAATGTAGCTTTTAGATTATTATAAAAAAATCTTAGACCATTCCAATTAAGTTCATTCCTATTGTATGCATATTCAGAGAACTTAATATCAAAGCGTGAATATATATTTCTATTAGTAATCCATAAGGAGAGCTTGTGCGACAACTCAATAAAATTATTTTTTATCACTTTAAATTGTTTATTTAAAATGAACGAAGAATAAATATATTCGAGAATATTTTTATCAATATTTAAGAAAAATGTATTGCTTGTAGGAATTAAATTTTAGAAAATGTTCTGTTTGTTTGAGATTAAATATAATATAATATTTTTTTTCTTATTCACCGGGGGAAAAGCTTATGAGAATTCCTGGAAGTGGGCGATAAGTCGTTGTTTAATAAGGTATTGTTGACAAAATAGGATTATCAAAGCTTAAATAATTACTGAATAAATACTGAATAAAACATTATTTTCGGCATTTTTCGCATGAGTTTGGATGTGTTGTTATCTAAATAAATATTAGTAAAAACCTAAATTCAAATCTAATTAAATTATTAATTTAGGTGATGAATAATGCTGTTATAAACAAACATATAAAAGGAAATATAATACTTTTAACTCCCCTTTTATTGTAGAATATATAATATTATTTTTAAAATGCATTTTCTGATTGGCATTTTCTTCCATCATAAATATTGAAATTAAAGAATACCTTGGTGAAGTCAATATTTTCCATAAAAATAATTTACTTTGGATAAATTAATAATCATTCTGTGACGGATCTATACGGTCTTTAACTAACCTCCTCTATATTTATTAAAATAATTTATTTATTTCAACCAATCTTCACCGAGAGCCAAGAGTGATTTATGTAAATAAGATATATTATATAAGTTCGGGTTTCGCGAGTTAAGAGGGTTAAGTAAAGTGAAGTGATAGGAAGAGTGAAGTTAAGTGAATTAAAGATCGAGACGTCAGCACGAAGTTGTTGACAATCGTAGGTAGCCTGTTACGTGTGGAGCTACGTGAGGAGAAGCGGATTGAATATAGGAAAATATTTATTACAGAGCGTGTATTCTTTTCCCATTCTTCCAGCCATTAAAAAGGCAGAAATCATCCCGAAGGAACAGCCGATGTAAATATAAGGTTTTTATTTAAGATATTGCGAATATTCGTACGTGGCGTAGCTGTACTTGTGCACGTTTAAGCTTTCCTAGATTCAGTTGACGTTCTGAATATTCCGCTAGTAGTGATTCCCCGTTTCGTACTCCACTCTTATTTGTTTTTCTTAATTGAATTGTGTGTGTCTGAACATATGTGCTGATTAGAAGCAATAAATCTATTTGATTTGCAATTATGTCTTTTGATCATTTAAGTCCACCTACACATCTTGCAGTATTTTCAGATAGACAGGGAGATAGTAGTGTAAGGGGTGGCATTAAGTCACAACAATTCTGCATAAGGAATTCATCTAAAATAATTTTAATTTAGCTGGTTATTAATTGCTTTGAAATTAAATTTATAATGATAAACTTCTAATTTTTTCTTGCAAAAGTCCTTCTCTTCAAAATGCGTTCTACGTAACACTAGGGTTCTATAAATCCTATCCAGGGTTTCCACAAATCCAATAAAAAACGAAAGGAAAATTATAAATGTCTATACAAAATTGATTCATGTTCTCTTATGAAGTTTGTATAAGCACAAGCATCTAAAGTTCCTTCCAGTAATTAAAAGGGAAAATTTTATTTATATAGAACTTAACTTAGTAATACTTTTAAATTTTTTTTTGCAATATAATAAAAGAATATTAAAGTTCTTTATCTTTATATATGCACTACCTATTAAGTAGTGAATTTTCTACTGTTTATATTCTCTTGTGGGTCTCAAGAAATAATTTTATACTCGTTAGTACAGTGCTTTCCAAAACTAAATAGTTTTTTTAATGGAAAATACACCTTTTTTATTTGTGAAAAAACATCTATAATGAGAGAAGAAGAGGGTACAACTTATAGACACATCAACATATTGAACGTTAAACTCTAAATTTAAGGAAGAATAAATCCGAAATTTAGGGCTGCAGATTTATGCTAAATACACAGGATTTATCACACAGCTATAAACCTTTTAATGCCATTCAGAACAATGTGAGTAAGTGGAAAAATATTTCTCAATGGGAAATACTACAGAAACAGAGTATAGAAACAAATCGAGCTCAGAATATGTAATGCGACATCAAATAATCTCAATAGACTTATAATTCGACAATTTGTGTGAATAAATGTATAAGCACATATCCCAGTTACTAAATATAATGTATGGGTAGGTGGCTCATACACCACATCACAAATTAATATTATTGATGTAAGCAAATTATATTAAAATTTTTAATAACAAATACAATATTTTTTTTACTCTAGAATGACGTTACCCCAAAACATCTTATACTTCTAAGGCATCAATGAATCGAAAAAATTTGAAGACCATTCCTCTAAACCATGGCAAGAGGAATATATAGGTGCAATATATTTCGTAATATAACCTATCACGAAATATATAGGTGCTTGGATAGGTGCAAAATAAGTTACACTTCGTAGCTATGTTTGTTAAAATCTTTCTGACCCCATTCCATCAAACCTTTTCACATTATAAACAACATTTAGATACATATATATCTATATGCTGATATATACGCCTGTGTACAAGAACAGATTAAACAGATTTTTAATGGAACATTTAGACAAAATTTCAGTACACAATTTTTAAGGTCATACTAGGAGTTTCAAAAAGTGAGATAACAAGCCCATTCGTTTATTCAGGTAATAAAAATATATATGCAATATAGGAGTACATATTACTTCTGTACATAGTTTCCATACTTATCGAGACATTTGTTCCATCGGTACACCAAGACATCAAAACCAGCACTGTAAAAATCAGCGTCAATGTTGTATAACCACGGCTTGCTGAACCTCAGCATCAGTTTCCATACTTATCGAGGCCTCTGCTCCCTCGGTACACCAATCCATCGAAACCAGCACTGTATAAATCAGCGTCAAAGGTGTATAACCACAGTTTGCTGAACCTCAGCATCGGTTCTGATATTCAGACCTCCCAAGAGTTTCTTTAAAGTCCGATGAAATGGAAAACACTTGGTATGAGGATGGGACTATAAGGTGGTCCAATACCTCCCACCGAGAAACGTTCTTTTTTCATTTCGCAAAAACCAAAACCACAGCTGCCTTTATGACATAACTCATATACCAATTGCTAATGAATTTAAGCCTGGAAAATATTTCTCTCACATTTCTTATTTCAATTGCGGAAAATGTTTCCGTCAATGAAACCATCTTCTTACTATGAGATTTAGTTATGCTACTAGCGAACCAACTTCCTCTAACGTACCGTTTGAACGCTGTGATAGTCTTCATTATCTTTAGAGGGGCTTTTTATTCATTCGGATAATTTGTGCACAGTTAGAACTTTTGTTACCATTTTTTTAAAAAATCCTACGCAATCAAAATATTGAAATTATTAAAGGAATACCTAATTAAGAGTATAAATCTTTTTCTGTGAATGTCATATTTCTCGTTCCGATTTTTAATAATTTTGAGCGTGAAATTTTTGGTTTCAGTTTTTGCCTAGTAAAATATCATTAAGCATTAAGGTATGTGTCTACCTTCGGAACACTTTTTTCGAAATATATAGATTTTCAACTAAATAAACTTATTTTTAATTGAAATGGAGCATAAAACTAGGAATTCAAGTACAATTTCCACAAAATTAAAAATAATTTTTGATACATTGGGAATTTTGAGTGAAATTTTAGTGAAAAATTGCAGTTATGGTAAGGCTTGTATTGAAAATTCTAATTAATTTATTCAAATAATATTTATGCAATTCATAAATAAAATCATTATTTGTGCTTAGAGCTATAAAATTTGTGATACTTTTGAAAAGTTTTTAAATTATGGCATTTTTTTTGCAAGAACTCAATTTTTTACAAAAAACTAATGTTATTTTCTTATAAAAAGTGCAATAAAATACATAAATATAAACACATAGATTATATTATAGTCTAGACTGGAGATAAAACTAAATAAAACATTTTCTGAAAATTTCAATTCAATATCTTAAAAAGAAATCCTGTAGTAAACTTTACCGTGAAGAAATAAATTGAAAAACATAGTTCCTCAGAAAATGCATTTAAAGATTTTAATATGGTATAAATTTTTCTACTAATTGTACATTTTTTAAACTCACCATATTTATGGGTCAAGATCTCTTTAGCTTCATGTTTAACTAATATGGACTTTTTTAAAAAAACTTTTGCAGTTTTCTGGAGAGTTTGATAGACTATAACAATTGTCATTTTTAGTGAAATTTTGATGAAAAATTGCATTTACAGAAAATTCTAATGAATGTATTCAAATAATATTTATACAGTACGTGAATAATATCTTTATATGTGTCACGAATTAAAAGGTTTGTAATACTTTTGAAAGTTTTTTAATTATGCCAAATTTTATGCAAAAGCTTGATTTGTAAGAAAATTAATGATTTTTTTTCCATAAAAAAGCAATAAAGTACATAAATATGTACACAGAGATTAGATTTTGATTCATAACACATATATAACTAAATAAAACATGTTCTGAAAATTTCTTTTCAATATCTTACAAATATTTTGCGTAGGGATGTACTTCCGGTTTTGTTAACTCCATTTCCGGTTTAGTAGTTATGCTATAACTTTGTTTCTAAATATCGTAAAAATAGAACTAGAGTTTTTTTTTTGAATCTTAAATGTATGGGCTATAAAATAAAAGCATAAAATCAATTTCGAAAATTTTCCCCCAAACGACGAATTTTGGGTAGTCACTACCTTATGAAACATTTGCACGCATCTATGCATACAAAAGTGGTGATTTCTGTAAGAAATATCTTTTGAGAAATCTTAAGACACTATTACTAAAGAATATATGTCACGTAAAATATTAAAAGTTCACTCAAAGAAATGAAGCAAGTATAACTTTTCAAGTGCTTTATGGCTTTTTTAAGACTTCCTCATACGGGTTAAAACTTAAAAAAAAAAGACGAAGGAGCTCACAGATAAAAAATAATAAGGTAATAAAACTGGTTTCTGAAAAATATGTTTTTTAACTACGGAAACTACCCCACGCATATTCACATTTTGAAATAGGTAGTTTATTTTTACGATGCAACTGCTTTCGATATGTTCGAACAACATATGAATATCTTTATGTTCACTTTTAGAATTCAAGAGGTTCTTTTTTTAGGAAGAACATCTTGACTGTATACGCGCGCGATTCTTCCATCTCAAAACTGAATTCGCTGCTGCATTTCTGTATCTATAAAAGGCATAGGCATATGGCAACGATGTTCAATATATGAGTTGCTATACAAATAAAACTGAAACTGTTTTTGGATCTTAGAATGTATTGAAGATTGTGATGGAATATCTGATGACTTTATTTCTATATAATGGCATCTCTCACGTGAATGTTGCCATTTAAAAGAGAATAATACACCTTTTTATTTGAAAAACTTTATTTACAGAACACTTGAATGTTGGTACAAAATATGAATTGGTTGTGGCATTCTATTTTTAAAATTAGGAACAGAAATCAAAGTAATAGTAAGGAGTACTTTTCTTTCCGTAATATTTTTAATAAAAAACTTACTTATGATTTCTCTGGAAAAATTGTTTGAGGTCTAGAAACATTAAAAATACATGTAAAATACCAGAAAAAGATGTAAAGTTAAAAAAGAGAGGCAAAGTTTTTGAAAGTAGGTTTTTAAAGGAAATTCACATTGTTCAGTAATTTTTGAACAAAGAATTTTTTCATAAATAAATTTTTTTAAGCTAAAATTTTTTATGCTAAAATAATAATTACTTTTAGTTAATTATTATTTTAGCATCCAACAAATTATTTCTTTCTTCTAATTATTTTGCTTTATGCAACAATTTATCAGGGCTTCAGACGATTTTTTAGGAAACATTTTTTTTTTGTAAATGTTTGCAGACGACTTTAACCAGTTTAATAGAGAAATTTAAAAATAAAGCTACTAGCGGAATTCTTATGTCAACGTCATATGAGTTTTTTTCAACAAATTTTGCTTGAACAACAGCTTATAAGCAAACGTATTTTTTTTACTTTTTACTTCTTTGACTATAAAGCTATAAAATAAAAGCTTGAATTTAATTTAGGAGATTTATAAACACAATTTTAATTAGCATTATTGTATTTTTAATTTTGAAATACCTTCCCGTGATTTTTAACAACTACTACATTAAAGAATGTATACGAATTTGTTTTTAATAAAAATACACTTTATCACAAAAAAGGACCGTGAATAGTTTTTATGCTATTGAGAGAAATCGAAATCCTATCATAAATTATCAATTGTATTGAGTATTCTTATAGCCTTTTAATATTGATTTTTAACAGACAAGGACTTGAGTTTCTAAAACGGAAATATATTTATCTTTTAGGCCCCGTAAACCTCGGGAGTTGATTTCTGCCAAACCCATTCTTAGCGAGTCTTTAATTAACAAAAGAAACATGCTTACTAAACTTCGAATCTGTAGGCCTAATAGTTCAAAAACGGGAATTTTTTATCTATTACTCCCACACTCCCTCACTCTTCCATCCTTGGGAGTTGATTTCTGTAAAAAATCAGTTATTAACAGATATCTATTCAACAAAAGAGACACACCTGGCAACTTTCAAGTCTGTAACAGTTCAAAATCGGGAAATTTTCCTCTATAGCTTCCCGTAACCACATCTCCTTTCTTAGGAATCAATTTCCGTAAAACTTGTTCTTAGCGGATTGCTAAATAAAAGATACACTCCTGCTAAATTTCAAATCTGTAGGTCTAACAGTTAAATTACTGGAAATTGTTATCTATCAAGCCCGTAATCCAATCTCTTTCATTTGGGAGTCGATTTCCACAAACATCGTTCTTAGCGGATCTTTACTCAACAAAAGAAATATTCCTTCCAAATTTCAAGTCTGTAGGTCTAAAAGCTCCAGAGATCTCGTTTTGAATAAGTAAATGAGTGATTTTATATTTTAAAAAATTATTTGAATCCAAAACTAGAAAGCTATTAATTTTTTTTCCAAAATATCTTTAATAATTATCTGGAAGAAATAAACAAAAAAATCTTGCGGAAAATCTTTGGAAAGAAATAGTATTGATATTATGAGAGTGGTTATTTTTTAACAACGACATTTTGCTTTATCATAAAGATTAATGAATATTTTTAACATAAATTTTTTAGTCAGTTCTGTTGAAATAAATATTTAATAGAATAGAATATAATAAAAAGAAGTGTCTGAAATAGGGCGAAAATGAAAAAAAATTATTTGTTCCTTTTGTATTTTTGATGTAATTTTATAGCAGTTTTAGTGATTTGTTTGTAATCTTCAAACATTAGAAAAAACCTTCGAAAATTAAAAAAAGAAAACAAAAAGAATTTTATCTTCTATCGGTTTAATTAATGTTCACGCATATCAGTTGATAGAAGAAATTCCAATGTAGCTTGCATATCGGGGAAATTACGCGTCAATGAATCGATACCTTGCAAGATTTAAAATAGTTCGATTTCATTTTGAGCGTAACCACACATTCTAATGAATGTTATTCGTAGTAATTTATGTCCACAAATATGAAACGTCATTTTTCGTAAAGTATTTGTTAAGTTGCACATTGTCCTTCTGTTTTTTTTTCCGTTTCGGAGCATAAAAAAAAAGAAATTAAATCTATTTTTCTCGATTTTTTCTTTGACAAGGCAAATTGATTAACATATTTAAGCTGCTTATTTCAAATTTTTGTTCATTTTTGTAATTTTTCAAAATTTTCTATTATTGTTTGTGTTTATTTCACATCGAAGATGAGAATGAGAAAAAATTTTACGAAAATTCTAAATTGTGTAGAAAGACTATAATTAAATTTCCTTTAATTTTTTTTGAATCCCATAATAAATTAAACGCCCAGATTTTTAAGGTTTTGAAAAAACACTTCAAGTAAAAAAAATAACAGAAAAAAAATTTTTGATTTAAATTTGAAATATTAAAATAGTTTATTATAATGTCTATGTATTCATGTCAAAAAATTATTTCGGTGTATATTTTTAAAAGCAACAACTTCAAATTGAACCAGAAGAAAAAAATGTTTCTCGATGTATAATTTAGATAGAATACTAAACAGAATATTTTTAAAGGCATAATTTAGCATTGTGATGGTTGGTCTGTCCAAGCCACCGGTATACGAGAGTTAGAAAGATTAGCCATAGTCAAAACAAACACAATTTATTTAAAGGTCTCAACAACCTAATAAACTTGAACAACCCAATATTAGGAAATGAACTTTAAACTAATTATGGGAGCAAGAGTGAGGAAGACGATGTAAGTAAATTTAATTATAAATTTAATAACTTACTTTAGGAATGTCTTAATTGTACACATTCCAATAATTGAAGATACATTCTAAGTTAAACTGCTTCAAACCAACGCTAATTCGATTTAATTATGTAACTGGCAAATCGTCAATCTTAAATATTAAGCAGATAATCTACAGAACACTTACGTATAGCTTTCTATTACCTTACGTTAATCCTCACTGCTATCATTTAGCTTCTAACCTCCCTCTCCTCGAACCCGAGAGTTAATGCTTAAATACACGACATAATTTATATAGATCACGTCTTCTTCTCCAGGAGAAAGTTTTCAATTGAATAATATTTAAAGAAAAATTTCCCCCAAGAGGATTAGACCCATTACAGCATCATATTACTCTAAGATAATTGTAAAAAAACTAATGTACAAAATTAGGTCGTAAAACTGAGAAGTAATTGGGTATATAACAGAAAAATTATGCATGTATACTCACTTGTAAATTACTTAAATTAATGAAAAACTTATTAAAAATACTAAACATTATATAAATATATAAAAGCACTTGCGAACACAAATTTCTAAGCTTTGATTTAAAGACCATAAATCAAAATTAAATAATATTATAAAAGTTTAAATGAAACAAATATTTAAAAAATATTCTCAAACATAAATTGCATTTATTTTTATTAAAAATTAGTTTTGAATCCATTAAACTGAAATCCATTATTACTAATATTATCATGCTCCATTTCTTTAACCAGTAATACATTTTTGTCCAATCATAATTTTTTGATCCATTTTCAAATGTGGTTTCATAGCACATTCAAATTTTACTTCAGCATTTCAGAAAAGTAAGGAACAGTGAATTGGGTTTCAATGAGCTTGCTTAAAACTCCAATGATATAATCTTTAATGCTTTGTTTCAATTCAAAATCATCCATTTGTTCAAGAAGTCTTTTTGCGTCACTAAATGAACAGGACTGTTGTAAATAGAAGGAACCTCGCAGTATTTCGATGGTTGCATCTTTCATAAGCTCTCCACAGTTCTTCGAGATATCATTGACAATACAAGAAGTAATTAGAATGTCACGCCTGAAGGTAAAATAAAATGTTTATCAAAATAAAATAGAAATAATAACTATAAACATTTCACTTAAGCTTCTCTAAAATAAGAAATTTCGTGTTTTATTTTTTTCAATATAAAAAAAAAGGCAGTATGTAAATACTACAAGCGATTTAATAACATAATAAACAAATGTTTAATATAATAGTCTTAGTTAATAAAATGTAGTCTTAAGAATATAACTTGTTTTGATTATTTACTTTTATAAAAAAACCCTTTCTAAAATTGAAATAAAAAAATCTACCATTCTTTAAAGTACATTACTGCATTTGCCTTGGCAAATTTATTAATTTTTCTAACCCATCTTCAAGATGCTATCTGTAAGCATCCAGAATATATTAGTGCATATTAAACACATTTCAATATCTATCAACTGCTAATTTTTTGGCAGAGATCAATGAAATGGTTATAATTGACTTCAGAAAAGTAAAATGTCTTCCATGGTGAGCAATTTATTTTTGACACATATTTTAACAACAACAATGAAAAATTATTCCTTAAGAAATATATAAAGAACTGTTAAGACATCTCAGCAAGCGTATACGTATGGTTAATCTAAAAATTAATCTTAAGCAAAGATGCTTAAAAGATGCTTACAATTGAAGTATTTTTTCCCCTTGTGATTGATTACCTTTAAGAGTGTACTGGGCATGTATCCTAATAAAATTAGATATACATCGGCAGTAATAATTTAAAGTTAATATTGGTGGAAGGAATGGGTGAAAATTTGTGTTTAATTTCTAAGGCGAACAAAAAATGTAAAATCTTATACAATTTTACATATATTTTGCAATATACACTATTAAGATTTTTGAAATGTAGTTTCATAACATTATAACTCTTTACTTAGTGATAAAAGTGTCCTTTTTATTAATTTTTCCTTAAGCAATATTTCGACCCTTTATAATTTAGTATTACGTATTTAAACAAAATACAGAGCTTCTAAGGATTAAAATGATAAGTAACAGAGAAATACAAAAGTCCCTTTTCAGTTATTTAAGTAAATGAAATATAACTACTGCTTTCTTAAGAATTTGTTCTTTGATTATTTAACTGAAATATTAATTACTTTCAAATATAATCTTGAATTTTTTTCCCTACGTTTTGTGTACATTAAATCTTTATCTTTTTTGTATTCAGCTTTAAGGTATCTGACTGGTTGCGACAACTTTTTTCTAAAAAAATGGAGATATGTGGATTTTTTTTGTTGTTTTTAGATTTTTTTAGTACATTTAAAGAAAAATATGCTAAAATTCTGAAGAGAAAAATAAATTATTATAATTAAAATGGAAAAAAATGGGTAAAAATTGACAAAAAATAACATAACCACGGTCCATTCTGTACCAAAGGTTTATGAACAAATTTTCAATTTTTCAATTCTGATGCGTTGCTATGTTATTCATTGTCGAAATGATTTTTAGGATAAGAGATATTTTAATTTTTACAAAAACTAGAGCACTTTATCTCAGTTACTATATGAAATTGCTTAAAAAAAACAGTGATTATATTCCCATAAGGGACTGTAAATTTTGTAATAAAACAGTGATTAATAATTCTGAAGGTTAAAACACTTCTATTATTATACAGAACTTACACAAAAAATTTCAGTTAATTAATTTCAAACTTTTTTAGCAATCGCTGAACCCGTTTGATTATTTTCAAAAAATCACATTTCAAGTAAAACGCGTTTTAAAGTGTGATATCTTGCTTAAAGTAATGGTTTCTGCTTTTACTAAAGCACTTGTAGTTTTTGTTCTAATGAACAGAAAATGTTGAACTTGGTATTTTTATAAAGCTGATAAGATAGCCTATAAAATAAAATCATAAAAAAATTTGTCCATTTTTGTCAAAATTCACAATTATAGGGTAGTCGGATACCTTAATTCATTATAATATTTAATATGCTTCTCTGAATATTAAAACATGCTTGGTATGTTTAAGTATTTAGAATACATAGACAAGCGAGATTTCAAAGAGAGATTTTAAAATTATTTTCACATTGAAAATATTGCTATTAAAAGCAATGATTTTCTTTTTAGGCTATACAGGTATAAATTAATCAACAGAAATAAATTAAAATAATTATCAATACTCTCAGGAACATACAAGCAATAAACATGCGAAGGAATTGTGAACTCCTCTTCAATTGGCTTATCAGATATCGGTTCTTTGTAATCAGTTAGAGAAACTTCAGACTCTTCAACACAGAGAGTATTGCTGAAAGTATCATTTAAACACTGGAGATGATCTACCACAACTAAAAGAAAAAATAGTGTTTACCTATCTTCTAAAAAATAAGGTTGGTACAAATGAAATGTCGGAGTTTTATTAATCGAATTAGAAGGCTCCTCCAGTAATGAAAAGTTAGTACTTACCTGCATTTAACAAACTTTCTGGATTGCACAACTCAGAAAATGCTGAAACCATACCTTCGTATTCTTCTTTCGTAAAGAAATTTAAATTTGCATCTTTACAGGTGTCTTCGTATTCTTTTAGACATTTGATATAATCCAAAAGCTGTCTGTAAAAAATTTAATCCCAGGAAAACATCTAAAATGAGCTATTACTATAAAATCATAGATAGCAGATTATAAGATATAATTGGTATTTCCATTAAATTAATGTATGTCATTGACTTTGGTGCTTCTTTAAATTTATAATTTTAAATTAAATTCAATTTTTAAAAAATTTAAATGGGACACAAGTCTATGAATTCAAGTACAACTTCTATGAAATTTTAATTTAGATATGTTGTAAATTTTTAGTAAAATTGTATTTAAAAACTACTGTTATACACCAATTTTTCCCCCTGAAAGTTCTAATGAATATATTTCAATAACATTTAGACAGTATGTAATGAACATTTTTACCTGTATTCTGAACTAAAAAAATTGTAATAGTCTTAAAAGTTTTTGAAATACATCAAAAGCTTTGTGCATAAATTCAATTTAGAAATATTTAATTAAGAAAAAAAAAAATTAATGTTATTTTTTTACAAAAAGGGCAATAGAGATAGATATAGAGACCACATAGAGATTAGATTCTAGTTAATAACGGCGAACTAAATGTAACATTCCAAAAAATTTAAGTTCGATATCTTGAGAAAAATTTTTCTACTGGAATTTATTGGAAAGCAAAATACTGAATGGCATAGTTTTTCAGAAAACACTTTGTTTTATTAAGGTATCCGACTACCCTAAAACTGTGAATTTTGCCAAAAATTGACAATTTTTTTATGATTTTATTTTATAGGTCATCTTATTAGCTTTATAAAAATACCAAGTTTATCATTTTCCATTGACTAGAACAAAAACTGCAAGTGTTTTAGTAAAAGCAGATTCCATTACTTTAAGCAAGATGTCATACTTTAAAACGCGTTTTACTCGAAATGTGATTTTTTGAAAATAGTCAAACAGGGTCAGCGATTGCTCAAAAAGTTTTGAACATAATTAACTGAAATTTTTTCTGTAAGTTCTGTATAATAGTATAATTGTTTTAACCTTCATATTGATCAATCACTGTTTTATTACAAAATTTACAGTCCTTTATGTGAATATAATCACTGTCTTTTTAAACATTTTCATATAGTAACCGAGATAAAGTGCTCTAGTGTTTGTAAAACAGAAAATATCTCTTATATTGAAGGTCATTTAAAAATTGAATAATACAGCAACATATAAGATTGAAAAAATTGAAAACTTGTTTATAAACCTTTGGTGCAGAATGGGCCGCGTTTATGCTATTTTTTGTCAATTTTTACCTATTTTTTTCCATTTTAGTAATAATAATTTCTTTTTCTCTTCTTAATTTTAGCACATTTTTCTTAAAATGCACTAAAAAAATTTAAAAATAACAAAAAAAAAAAAAAAAAAAAAATCCCTGTATCTCTTTTTCTTTTTTTTTTTTTTTTAAAAAAGTTGTCTCAACCAGTCGGATACCTTAAAATCTTACAACACGCAAATATAGTATATGAGTTTGGAGACTTTTAGTATTTTAAGTATACATATTTGAAAAAAAAAGATAATTTGAAAATTTTAATGTTTACCTACATTAATACAACCATCCAAATGAATTTTTATGAATGTATAATGTAACGAGGTAGGATTCAAAACTTTCCGGACTGACCCTATAGTATGAGATATTTTTGCAGAAGAGCAGCTACACTAATCTTTCTGTCTTACTGCTTTCCCCCCCTTTTCTAAAAGTGATTTTACCTAAATCAGGCGGTCTTATTTTGCAAGCAGATGCACTTAGTAACCAGCGATGGAAAGAAATGAAGCTTGTAGAGCTGAGAATGAATATCAAATTTTGCAGAAAGTATATTCTGTAGAGTGCTACGGAGACTTACGAAATGATAAAGCATATGTACAGCAGGAATTTATTATCGCGAACGCAAGCTTTTGAGTGGCATTGACGTTTCAAAGAAAGTAGAAAATGTGTCGATGATGAACGCTCTGGGCGTCTGCAAACTTCCTGTACAGCTTGTGAGGGTGTCGGCCTAATCGGCACCCCTCTCTTTCCGTCTTGCCTGGCTAAAGATGTGGAGGGGAAACAAAGCATCACCAGCAACTTCCATAATAATAATAAATTTATTTATTTTTAAACACACTTAAACAATCACAAGTGAAACTTCAAAAGGAAACCTAGGAGTGATATATAAAGCGTTATCTAGTCTCAATGTATAACTCTTAATAAACCCGACTACGTGAACTAGACAAGGAGAACAAGCGCTAACGAACCGATAACTAATTCTAATTTCATGTATCTTAAATCCTCAATCTAATAATTTAATCTCTTAGCAATTACTTCCTTAACTCGTGCTTTGTTTGTGAATGAAATATTCCAATATTCACGCTTACGTAACACCGTAACAGCTCCCCAGCTCCTTCTATCATACATCTACAAAACCTAGACTTTATATAGTCAAACTAATTTGAATATCATGGTTTCTTCTTAAAAGGCTGTGAATTAATATGAATGCTAGCCCAAAGTTTCACCAAGAGGATTAGTAGGAAAATGAGGCGAATAGATCCGTCACAAGCTGAAGACATTGAAAGGTTTCTGTGGCGGTACATAAAACAGGCTTCAAACAACGACGGGGTGAGAACGAAAAAATAACTGTTTTGTGACATCCTCTTTACTCCCTTGATTTCACCCCCCATGACTTCAGAACATTTCCAGAACTAGCATGTCGCATTCAGGGTCGTCGATTCCAATCTGCAGATGAAACTAAAAAAGCATCGCTTGCTGAATTAAAGAAAATGGCTAAAAATGTATTCCAGAAATATTTCGATGACTTTTACGACGGTGGTAAAAGTGTGTTGTTGCTGAAGGGTCTTACTTCAAAGGAGGACGTGTTTCAGCAATTTAATTGGTAATATTTTTGATGTGTAACATCTTTACTCTCGGTTGCTGGATATTTGTTGGAGTGATTTCGTGAATAGGGACGGAAATGCGTAACAGGAAGTCGGGGAAAGCGCGCGCTGTTTGATTTGACCAATTCAGCGCCTTGGGGGTGTCTCTTCGCTAGCCTCGTCTCGGGGTACAACTCTAGTAGCAATTAGGGTCCCGTAGACAGAAATCCCAACTCTAAAATGCCCATTCCCCCTCCCCTCTTTTGGGAGGGGGAATGGGCGTTTCTAAAGGAAAGGCCAAGTACTCATGTAGTACTGGTCTTAATGATCGAAGGTAAATAGTTCCTTCATAAATATAAATTATATGCCTTTTTTTCTTAATTTTCTATATTTTCTCGATTTTGAAATAAACATTTTTTTCCATGCTATTATTTTTCCAAATTTCCTTTATTCCATTTTCTGATGATTATGTTCTGACAGTTGTCATGAGGAAAGAAAATGGCATCACAGAATCATACAAGCCTCTTCTACAACAGTTGAGAGAGATATTCTGTTTGTCTCCAAGTGCAATCCGAGCTCGAGACAGGACCCCCCTCTTTCCCATTCTATTTTTGTTCTCGGAGGGTCCAGTTTACAACCAATGACAACTGACCCTTCTTTTACTGCCCAACCCATGGTTCACATACATAAAAACTGGCGGATATTCTAGTTATACTAAGGAACTGCTTTTTTTACACTGTTTCGTTACTGTCTGAGGAACATCAGTTTTTCATTTGTTAGATCTACAATGATAATTAAATATCTTCAATGAGTACGAAATAAGAAATATTCCGAATTTTGTACAGTAATTAATTTTATAAAAATATCAGTTTTAGTTAAGACAGAAACCTTTATATATATATATATAGTTTTATAGTTTATATAGTTTTCTGTGATATTTCTCAATATTAAATTGCATCAAAATCCTTTTTTTAAACAGTTTGATAACAAGATAAATTTATAAGAATAATGGAATGAATAGTGTAATATGATTTAAATTATTCTCTTTCCTGAAATATTTCAGAACAGTTCTTTATTTCCGATTCAGTTCAATAGTTTTATTTAAAAACGTTTTAAGGCATGTAACAAAAAAAACTTATATAAATTTAATAAAGTACAGTGGCGTAACTACCAATGGGCTAGGTAGTGCCACGCACAGGGGCCATCGCGCCTTGACCACCAAGCAAGTCGAACTTGCGATAACTTCTCCCTTTAATTGAGATATAAATATAAAATATTGTTACATAGCTCTGGGTATTGTTAGTCAATATATTGGGGACATATGTGAGGCAGAATGCTTATTTGAAAATGGACAAACAGTCATTTTGGTGGTCGCATACATTTCTCCGAATCAAACAGTTAAAAAAATTAAAGATTTCATGCATTTTGCACTTTTACCGTATACCGAAGGTGGTTCTGCTCTTTTTTTTTTAAAAAAAACTATCTCTCGCTTCCCATAATTTTGAGTGGTGATTTTAACGTTAACTTCAGTTTGCCAGAAGCTGAGCCGCTCATAGCTTTTCTGAAAGATGAACTCAAGCTCTAAATGAACACAAATCGAAATGTTTCGACAACTAACAGTGGTACTGTTATCGACGCCGTTTTTCAACGATTTTTAAATACTTTGAAATCACAAGTATATGTTTCACACTTTAGTTTTCATAAATCTATTGTCTCCGCTCTTCCCCAAATTGAATAAGAATAAATATTTTTGTTAAAAATCCGCATGTTAATTAAATAAAATTTTCATTAAAGATATAATTATTCGATAGAAAATTATTTCCAGTCATACCCGATTCATTTTTTTCAGAATTAAAGTCACTATTGCGTATTTACCACGATAACAAGTCAGATGTTACACCTCATATGCGACTACTGTAAGACTCGTTTTTTTTAATTATAGACTCAGTCCGAGAATTTTTGAACTCTACAACGTATATGCATTTATGAATATAAGTACTTAATCAAAACATATACTTACGGACACATGGCAGTGAATTCACTAGGTGACACAGGGATTCCTTCAAATAGATCTGGAGGTTCACATAGATTGTACCATTCCTCTGAACAAGATATTTCTCCAAAAGTGACTGCAGAAGATATCAAGAAACTTCTTTTGTTTTGAGTATTAATACTTTTCAAGCGCGTTTATGAGTAGAAAGCAGTATTTACTACTATAACTTCTTTATTTGAAGTAATTTCTTAGAAAACGTAAAAAGCTTTTACGTAGGCTAAGAATACTTTGGATTGTGTTATATCAACATTTCCATCAGCATTGTTTTTAAAAATAATATTTATCCATTGTGTAAGATTTCCAAATGGCAGAAAAATCGCATCAGCACTAACTACTTTAAAAACATTTACAGATATTAAATTTACAGATGTCGTTTTCATACATTCAGGCATAAATTAAATCCATAAATTAAATTTTAAATGTTCAGGATATGTGTTTCTTCACGATATAAGAGAATATTTTAATGACAACATGACAGAGAGAGAGAGTTATTTTCTTGAGTATTAACCCGCATTCATACAATTTTGTTGATATCTGATGAATAATAGATAATAGATAAGGGTGATTATTTCATAAAATACCAGTTTTTATACAGAAATCGCAGTTTTTTTATTAGTATATATATTGATTTACCAGAATTTTGCACTAGAACAAGTTTAATAACACGTAAGCAAACTCATATAGCTATTTATTTTAAAAAGGCTATGGTTTACAAAATCCATTGAATCAATTTACATATAATTCCAATGGATCTTTTCCTCATCATTTTATTTTGTTTATACTTTTTAAGGGGGTCCGGCACTTTCTATAGGAGCCTATCTTAAAATTGCGTAAGTTTATGTACCTTTTTCTCAGAAACTACTTGCTCCTCATAAATGAAATTTTTACAGTAGGTTATATGTACTATCAATAAAACTTTAATGGAGGATTTTGTCTTTTTACTAAAAATTGATATAATTATGAATTTTATTAAAAATGTCCAATTCCCCCCCCTAAAATTTAGTTTAAAAAGACGTTATCTAAAAAAGTTTGCTAGGTATTACTTATCCCCTCCATGTAAATGTGTAAACATGTTGAAAATATACTTACTGAAAATTTGAGGACCCTACATTAATTAGTTTTGGAGAAAAAGGTACAAAAAAGAAAAATATTGCATTTTGAGAAAACAAGCTTTAAAGTAAAAATTTGTAATTTTTGACGATTTACCTTTTTTAATACTTTCCAGAAAAATATGAAACATTTTCTTTGCCCTCTGCTTCTACAAAACTCTTCTAAATTTCTTTTTTTCATTATTTTTAGCAATCTAGCCTTTTTTTTTTGTATCTCAAGATGCTTTCGTTGGGCTACACGAATCCTACGTGCATCTAATTTTTTAAAGCATGACACACAATTAAAACCTGGTTCAGTACCACAATGTTTTAAAATGATTAATTTGGCTACATGGCCCATATTGAATTATTCAATTCCAATTTTTACCCCTAATTTTAGAGTTTTTAACTCCACAAACGTAGATTTTGGAATGACTGACCATATGGTATTATTAACTGACACATTGGGGTTTTGATTCTTCCCATGTAGACATTTTTTTTAATAACCTAGGGTCAGCTAAATCTCTAAAAATTGGCTTAATTTCATTCATGAGGGAAGATGGCACATGGGTATGTTTTTTTATGGTCATAATGCTTTTCGTTAAATTCAGCTTTGTTTTCTGAAACTTGCACCATGTATTGTACCCGAGGGACACAATCCATGTTGAGGGCTCTCATTTGTAGACAAAAGATGGAAATAAACAGCCCAAACAGCAGTTTTCATGTTGTGTAAATCATTGATATTGTTTCTAATGGTCATACCATAATATCTCTGAATTTTGGAAATTAAATGTCGTCCACTTAGGCTTCTTCCATCACTTAATTATTTCCCTCTGTTTTTTCTTTGAGATTCAAAAGACGGAGTACCCATACGCTTTTGAATATGTCCACCGCACTCTAATTTTTCCACTTAATTGTCATACGGATTCAGGGCAAGTATTGATGAAAACCTCTTGAATCTCCCTTCCCCATATATTTTGTGTAACGAATGCCATAATGAGCTTCAGATCTTTCAAATATCGCCGTTACGCCTTTCACTTCCATGTCTCCACTTGTTCCACTATAGTTGGCAATACATGATGGTTCATGAACAGAATTAAATGCAGTTTTGCACCAACAATGTTTCGAAAACACTTCAAAGTCAATAACTTTTCCAGTATCAGCACTCGTAGCTGTAACAATACTATTGAGGGACTGGTATCCTCTTTTCTGCCATGAACCATCTAAGGCAACAGCAATGTCTCGTCTACCTTCTATTCGTGTTGCCTCCTCAACAGAATTTCTCATTGATTTTTCACAGGTAAATTTAGAAGAGTCGAACAACAATTCCGTATAAGTACGGAATTTTTCAGGTGGAGATGGCAAGTTCATAAGTCCACAGAATGTTTCTGCAGTTGAACGACCTCTTACAATAGATCTGAAATCAAATACCAATCTGATATTTGAGTGGAAAAGTTTATTTTTATTTTTCAATTTAGTTGACGTATGGAAC
>BMAO01019515.1:0-47854 GCA_019973975.1 Trichonephila clavata
TTTTTGTTACTTAAAATGAATAAAACAATCAAGGTAAAATGGCTTACCTTGTCAATGGAGGGCTGCCACACATTGATTCAAGTCAAAGTCCATGAATAAAAAGTCCTTTTGTGAATTTTATATGTTTTTAATTTCTACAGCACACATAAATACTCGGGACATTACACGACACTAATTAATCTAAACAAATAACATTTAAGCATCTATATCAACTTTAGTTTCTACCGCGTAGTTTCAGTATGTTCTTCTACGCGTCCATTTTTAATTCTGAATGTTTTAGTTCCTTTTACAAAGGTGGCGCTGCTGTCGCTTTAAGAAGATGGGAGTTTGTGACACTCTCCCACCTTTGGATTCGAAGATGTAGAAGAATCCAAAACAGCAGTCACAAGAGTAAGAATAAATGTCCTGAAAAAGACTAAAAAACACATTAAAATAACTATAAGAAATAAAATTAAAGTCCATAAAAGTTCAAATATGAGTCCAAAATTAGCATGATAAAAATCATGAGTTCATGATAGTTTATGGATTATCAAGTCTCTTGGTTTGTTTCAAAAGTCTTCCATAACGAGAACGGAGCACTCCTTGACCTCAGGATTTGATCTTGATCGAGGCAAGAACCATTCTCTACATCTCTTTCTGTTGATGACAAAGAGTCAGCTGTAGTCACTTCTAGCGGATAGAGTTTCTGAATTGGTCATAACACTTCCAAATTGTGTTTTCACTTCCACTACACGCACTCTTCCGTCTTTTCCTTTATACATCCTTGTGACTTTACCTAGAGGCCAGTTGATTCTTTTGTTGTTGGTATCACCAATTAGAACGAGATCACCTTCTTTAATGAACGACTCTCTTTTAACTTTTGAATAATCTTTCAATATCCCTAGATACTCATTTCTGAAGCGGTTTCGCAGATCTTGACGCAATTTCAGTCTATAAGCACACCTCTTGTTCAATCTTTTTGAATCTATCATGTCCAGATCTGGAACACCAACCTCTCTAATTTCCTGGAGAAACATAGATGGTGTAAGTGCTGATAGTTCATCAGGATCCTCTGAGAGGTATGTTAAGGGGCGAGAATTAATTAAACTCTCTGCGTCGCATAACACAGTGACCAATTCTTCTTCGTTCAAACAAGCTCTCCCCAGAACTTTTCTCAAATACTCTTCAATAATCCTATCAGCCTCTCCCAGAAGCCACCCCACCAGGGTGCAGCAGGAGGACTAAATTTCCAGGAAATTCTTTTTTCTGATGCAAAATTTTCGATTTTTTCCCAATCAATATTCTTTAAAAAATTGGCTGTGCCCACAAGATTCTTTCCATTGTCAGAATAAACAGTGGAAGGACGTCCTCTTCTAGCTATGAACCGCCGAAGAGCCAGTATAAAGCATTCGGTGGACAAAGATGACACCAGCTCTAAATGCACAGTTCGGTAAACAGCACAGGTGGCAAGCACTATCCAGCACTTTTTGTCAGTTTTTAGGAACAAAGGTCCACATAGGTCAATGCCAGTAACTTCAAAGACAGCAGAATCCCTGACTCTGTCTTCTGGAAGAGGAATGCTCACGGCTTCCAATGGACGGGCAGAAAATCTTCTACACTTGGCGCATTTTCTAATCACGCCTCGCACTGTCTTTCTGCTCTTAATTATCCAAAAGGATTCTCTGAGGCATGACATCAGTGTCTGAGTACCTGCATGTTCTAACTCTATGTGTTTGCTCATTATCAATTTTTCGACCATTTGATGCTTGTGGGGCAACAGTACTGGAAATCTAAAAGTCTGTAAATCTTTCCTCGATGCAATTCTAGTTTCAACTCGTAGGAGATCATCATTGTCTTTCACAATTCGCAAGTTCAACTTCTCTCCTCCTGAAAAAACTTCTCTCTGTATTTCCTTCAAAATTACTTTTTTCCGATGCTTTAATTTCGTCTGTTTCCAATTTTCCCTTTTTCCTGTCATAGGGTTTCTTTTCACATTCTTACAAAATCGGATGACATATGCCATTATTCTTACGATTTTGTTAAAAGAAGATATTTTCTGAAAAAATGTAATCTACAAAGGTCTAAAGTAGTAGTTGTGAGTACAGTTCTTCTTCTCTCGGAAATGACTATTTCCATATGGGGCTTTATGTCACTAGCTGGCCATTCTTCATGGGGTAGTTTTAACCAGTCGGGTCCTCCCACCAATGGGACTTCAATAAGTCTTTAGGATTGCACCCCCTTGAGGGCAAATCTGCTGGATTAAATTTCCCTTGAATATGTCACCAAGCTTCTGGATCTGTCAATTTCCGTATTTCGTTGACTCTGTTAGCTATAAACGTAGCCCAATTGTCTTGTTTCTTTATCCAGTATAAAGCATTCATTGAGTCTGTATAGAAGAAAGTTGGCACGTTTTTTAGGTTAAGACCTTCATTCACATTGTAAGCGAGTCTGGCTCCTATGGTACACGCAAGGATTTCTAATC
The DNA here is from genome assembly GCA_019973975.1 of Trichonephila clavata. Classification (NCBI taxonomy): domain Eukaryota; kingdom Metazoa; phylum Arthropoda; class Arachnida; order Araneae; family Nephilidae; genus Trichonephila; species Trichonephila clavata. The sequence continues at coordinate 2,462 of BMAO01019515.1, forward strand.
TGGGAATTGTAATCGATTTTATGGGTGCTACCTTTGACCTAGCCTGCAGTAATTGACAGTTAACGATACCCTCATGACTATTTCTTATAAAAATTGAAGCTGCATAAGCAGACATGCTAGCATCTACGAAGACATGCAGAGTAGCACTCTCATTTAGTTCAGGTAGTTTTCTCGGGATTTCTATATCTTTTAGGTAACTTAGCTCATTAGCCCACTTTAGAAATTTTCCCCTAAAATATCTGGAAGCTCTGTGTCCCAATTAATTTTTTCCCTCTAACAATCCTGCAAGATTAACTTAGGAACAAGGGTAACGGGACACGTGAACCCAATGGGGTCAAAAATTTGACTCAACATAGACAATACGTTTCGTTAGCTAAGCACGTATTGGTTTTGCTCTTTTATCTCACAAGATAGGGTATCACTATATAAATTCCATTTAAGTCCCAAGACTGAGACACTTTCCTTAAATTCATCATCAGACAGGTTCAATATTGAATTTTCCTCATTATTACGTGGTCGATTATGTTTCCATCCCCTTAGGTCAAACTGAGCAGAAACCATTAATTCTTTAGACACCGTAATGAAGGAGTTTAACTCGCCGATAGTATTTACACTCGCAACGCAGTTATCTACATACATAGATTCCCTTAACTTAGCAGCTATTCCCCTTCGGGATTCGTCCGCATTTCCTAAATGGTAACTGATTGTCGCGGCAAGTAAAAAAGGGCTCGCGTTCACTCCGAAAACAGCACGACAATGTGAATAAACAATAAGTTTTCTTGGATCACCCTCCTCCCACCATAGGAACCGAAGAAATTTTTTATCAGAGGGAGCAACTTTTATTTGGAGAAAAGCTCGTCGTATATCCGAAATCACTCCATATTTTCCCTGCCGAAATCTGTTAAGAAGCTTAGGGATCAATTCCAAATAATTAGGCCCCTTTTCAATACAATCGTTCAGCGACCCTGAATTTCTTTCTTTGGCTGACGCATCAAATACTGGGCGAATTCTAGTGGTGGAATTTTCTTTAAAGACGGGTCGATGTGGTAAGAAATGGCCCTTTTCCCTAGCAAGTTCCTCTGGTTCAACAGGTTCTATAATTTTCTCAGAAACCCATTCCTTAAATATATTTTCATACTCCTGTAGACAATTTCTTTTTTGTAAAGACCTTACGCAAGACTTTAATCGTCTTTCGGCAATGTTTCTATTATCCGATATTTCAGGATGAACCTCTAACCATGGGAGTGACACCTGATATCTACCCTCGTCATCCCTTCTTAACGAACGCACAAAATGATCCTTCACCGCTTCCTCAATTTCCGATTTCGACTGGGAAATACTCGGTTCCTTAATTCCCAGCGAATCAAGTGACCATAGGTCACAAATTTTCAAATCACTAACATGAAGCGATAAAAGAACTTCACTAGCGCTGCAATCTTCCCCCGTTCTCCCCATTATAGTCCATCCGAAATAAGTATTCATCGCAACGAGTCCACTTGGCAGATTCTTAATTTCTCCTGTAAAGTTTCCCTGCATAGTCCGCACCTATCAATCCGTGGATTTCATTAACGTTACTTTCATATAAACAGAAGTTTTCATTTACCGTTAAATCACTAAGGTCGATTCCACAATTTTTAAATTCTTCTATAAGTGTCATATTTTCTAGTTTTGGAATCGGTGCGCAAACAGTTTTTTGTTCCATTACATTAAGCGCGCAATCGAAACTATTATCTACATTACTCAGATTAATAACATATTTTTTATGTTTCTCTTTTTTTTTGCAATCCCCCAAACAACCCATGCACAACAGTTTCGTGTCCTATATCCTTTAATTGTAATTTACGCGCCGCGAATTCTGAAATGTAACTACCTGATGAGCCAGAATCTATAATTAATATAATCATATGTTTTTGTTTAGCTCCTGAGATCTTAACAATAATCGTTTCTAACATCACTCGCTTTCTAATAGAAGCATTACTCAACGCGCTGTCATTATTTTCTGTTTTTGAAAAATCCTCCCGCGCTCTTCCTTTTCCCATACACATTACAGTCACGTGTCTCCCAGAACATAAATCGCACTTAACATTTGCCCTACAAGACGAAGAAAGATGTCGTTTTTTATTTTTATGATTCAAACACCTAAAACAAGAACCAGCTCGCTTACAAATTTCTACCTTCTCTTTCAAACTTAAATGATTATTTATACAAGAGACAGCAGAATGTCTATTGGATTTACAAAATAAACAAATTTGATCATTTTCAATTTTCCTAGACGGAACAGAATCATTAATTAACATTGATGCCGTAGGTTGGCGCCGATATTCAGTATGATTCATTTTTGTTCTAGATTTCATTTCTGGATGAGAATTATTTATATTTAAAAAAGTTCGTTCTCTTGTAGTGAGTTGTGAAGACAAAAAATCTGTTAGTATATCGATTTCGCAATCAGAAGTATTACTCGGTAATTTATTATACTCCAAAAGAAGGTCAAGTGGCAATAATTTTGTTAAAATGGGAACCAAAATACTGGAATAGCTACCTTTTTTTACAGATAAACTTTCTAAACTTCTGATATTTTTTTGTATATGATTAAAGAGGCTACGGAAACTTTTGATATCATTAGAGTTTTTTAATGGGCTGGTTTGGAGTAGTTTATCGATGTGTACATTAATTAAAACTTTTTTATTACCGAATCTTTGCTTCAAAATATCAATTGAGTGATCATAATGTTCGACTGTTAATTCTAATCCGTCGATTAAGCTAAATGCAGAACCTCCCAAAAATGATCTTAAATAATTAAATTTATCAATTTTGCACACATTCTCATTCTCATGAATGGCGGATTTAAATGCATTCCAAAAATTTAACCATTCACTAATTTCGCCATAGAATTTAGGGATAGTTAATTTTGGTAATTTGATGCGTTCCTTTTCCTTTGTTTGTGTTTCGTTTTGGCTCGAGCTGTTTAGAGATATATTGCTATCTTGCCAAGAATTATTAGTGTTGGATCCTTTACTAATTTTTTGAATTAATTTTCGTGTTTTGAATCGCGTTCTGGTTATTTTTTCTTTATATTCTTCTATACTTTCAAATTTAACTTCTATTTCATCAACTTGAATCAGACTTTCAATTTGGGAGTCAATTAATTTTAATTCTTCGCCCCTTTCAGTTAAAAGTTCGATAGATTCTTCTAAATTCTCGACTGTTATGTCTGGCATTAAGATGTCACTTTCGATTTTTGTTATTTGTTTCGTTACTGCTCCTCGTAAACAACCACGCTTACGTTTCAATTTATTTAGTGTTAATTCATCTGAATCAATTTGACTTGGAGATTGTAATGCCATTTTTGTTCACTTCAGTCTATACAAAGTTATTTGATATCGTGAAATTTATATCAATAATTGTATAGATATCAAATATATCAATTTATCAAAAGATTATTATGTGCGAGAGTCTTTAGTTTTCAAGCATGCAAAATATCATATAAGTTATTCTTTTGCACATATAAATAAAAAATGTTCACAAAGTACTTTTTTAAGTGGCAGTCCCGGTTCGGGCGCCAGATTTCATTTTTTGTTACTTAAAATGAATAAAACAATCAAGGTAAAATGGCTTACCTTTTCTCAATGGAGGGCTGCCACACATTGATTCAAGTCAAAGTCCATGAATAAAAAGTCCTTTTGTGAATTTTATATGTTTTTAATTTCTACAGCACACATAATAATAATACTCGGGACATTACACTACACTAATTAATCTAAGCAAATAACATTTCTAAGCATCTATATCAACTTTAGTTTCTACCGCGTAGTTCCTCCTACGCGTCCATTTTTAATTCTGAATTAGCTTTCATGGCCCGGCGTTGCACGGGCTTTTACCGAGTGCATACATATGTGCATATGTGAAAATAACATGGGGATTAAGTTATACCGAGAGTATAACTTAATCCCCATGTTAATTTCCTCCTTTCTTTCTGACGCCAACACTTTTGTGTGGTTTTGACGCGTACGATGTGAGTGCATGACCCGTGAGTGCTTGTCATGGCTTTGCCGCTTAACATTTTCCATTCTCTTCACAAATTCAACACTTCCAATATTATTTTTCGAAATTACTTTGATTTCTTTGTTTCTTTCCTCTCCGCTTAGCCCGGTGTTGCACGGGCTTTTACCGAGTGAATAACTTCATCCCCATGGAAATTTCGTGTTTCCCTCAGGCCGATAGCACTTATGTGTGCGATGAGAGTGATTTCTTTAACTATGTCATTAAAACTCCCTTTTTCGAAATTTGTTCTTGCGTTGGTGTGGTATTCTAATTATTAGAGATGGGTGAAAGCTTAGGTGTCGTCCTCGTCACTTGACCATGGTTGAAAATTTCGAGGTCCATCGCCAATAACCCTCGAATAGGCGAACAGTGCGAATTTAAAAATCACCCACTCAGTTTTCAGTTCTTTCGTTGCAATTTTTTAGTCCCCGGAAACAAAAATGTAGCCTTTTTAAAGATAGTTGTATGTTGAAAAAAGACAGAAAAGTAGAAATTTTTCAACTGAATGTTTTAGTTCCTTTTACAAAGGTGGCGCTGCTGTCGCTTTAAGAAGATGGGAGTTTGTGACACTCTTCAATGGATATTAATTAAAGGGTTGAAGGGTATTTATTCGTTTACTGGGCCTCGGATGAGTCCCGTATCGTTATATTAGATTCCGTCTCTATAGATACAGGTCAAACAATTAAAAATGTGTCAAATGGAAAAAGTTCGAATTAAAAAAATTTAATGTACCATGTTTTTATAAGGGACTAAAAAGTATAAAATTCCTCCTTTTCGCTTTTTTTCCCAAACATTTTTATGCATTGTCATCTACTTCTGAGCTATAGTCCAAATTTCAAACCTGTAACTCATCGGAAAGTCACATAGTTTAATCAGTTATAAAATTCCACCCGGATAGACAATGGCGGCGTTAGGCGTCGGCGACGTCGACGGCCTCGCGCTTGAGGGGGCCTCGCACAGTTTTTAATTATTTATAATTATTTAAATTAAATTAAAATTTTTAATTATAAAAAATTCTATTTGTGTAATTTTGTCATCATTTGATTATCAATAAATCTCGTTTACTCATACATTAGTTTAACTATAATTCGGCTTTTTTATGTAATTTAACGTTTTCTTGACTGGGAAAAAAGGATGCCTCGCGAACCTTAATTTCGCCGACGTCCACGCATGGTCTAGCGCCGCCACTGCGGATAGACATTCAAGAAAGCGAGTTAATAAAAGCATGATAATATTAAGAGTCAATCGTATTATCCCCTTTTAAATGTATTGCTATAATGTTAATTCGTATCATCACTTCTAAACGTATTGCTTTATAAAAATAAAAAAATATTTAGCAGAGTTAGAAGATAAATTATTTCTTTTCACATGCACGAGCCTTTTTTTTTATTTTCATTTTCAGAAAAATGCTTATATTATGGTTAAAAATTACTAACACCTACCCACCCTCCACTTTCTCACATAAAAAACACTTTTTTTTTTGTTTGCCTTATTTGTATTAACCACAAGTGTATTTTACACTTGCATATAATTAGCTTTAAATTAAAAACACTCGCTTTAAGGTTACACCTTGTTCTTTCTGTCGCTAAATCTGGAATTAGTCGATAAATCTGAAAATGGTATATGGAATTAGTCGCCAAATTTGAAAATTGTATATGCAATAAGTTGCCAAATGTGGTATATGGAAATTACGCCAAATCTGATTTTCGTTATTCCTGACTATTCTGATAAGGACAATGGAACAAAATTATGAAATTATTGTATTGTCATCGGTCCTTGACAAGTGTGCAAAATTTCGAATTAATCCGATCTTTTAAAGTGGATGAAAATAGAGTTATAAGATTCCTCCAAGTGAAACCTATAAAAGCATGTTAAAAAGAGTTTATCTGAAAAGCTAATTCAAACCGAAGTAGAAAATATAATTTTCCAACAACTAAACACATTCACACATACATTTTTAATTCCCTTTCATATAAACTTAACTGATGTTTATGCTGATGATATTCCTTATGTTCACAATCCGGATAAGCTGGATTTAGCCAGATTTTCTGGTTATAAATTTCGATATGCCAATGCCAAGGGGGCTTGTAGATCTTCTGCTCCCAGAGCCCAAAATGAGCTTAAATTGACACTGGTATGACCCTATGCCATAGACTGTTGTTTTGTCTCCACATTGATATAGGCTACCCAACTTTCGTCACCAGTCACTATTCTGTTCAAAAAGTCCTCGCCATTCGTATGGTACCGGGAAAGAAATTCTAAGGCAATGCCCATTTGACTGGTTTTGTGGATCTCCGTGAGCATTTTCGGTACCCATCGAGCTCAAAACTTCCGGTAGTCTAATGTTCCCATGACTTCAGGGACGTCTTAAGGCAGGGGACAACTAGGCTCAGGGCCTCGTCTCGTTCTCGACTCAGTGATAAGATAATGATTGGAATAATTCCACCGGTCAAATGTTTTTTGTTCCGGTTTTATGCTTTGAAACACTGGGAATTTCGGCCGATATGTCAACTGGGTACATATAATGGCCGTTGTCTATGTATAAGTCGAGCCGGTTTGCGCGATAGTACATCATGCACATTTTTTAGTTTTCTGGTTACAGTTTGTACAAGTATTTGACAATGCATACAATGTACTGTTTGCTTTTCAGGGTCAAATGTGAGGCCTGCATTTATGTAGGGGCCAAGGGTCTACTTTTGTGTAGGAGCCTAGGGCCAATTTTCTCGTCGGGTCCCAGAGCTTACTTTTAAGTAGGAGTCCAGGGCCTACATTTCTGTGAGGGCCCAAGGCCTCAAGGAGTCTTAAGACGTCCCTGATCACACTCTTGTAAGATTTTGGATGCATAATTAATGTCATTCAATACGCGGAGCAAGAAATCGTAAAGCAAACCGGATGCGAAGTTTAGTATTGTTTCGTTGATCGGGGTTTGAGTATTTTATGCAAATCAGTCGCAAACAACAAGACAGTTCTTTAAGAGCGATGAGAATTTATTGTCAAAAATCAATTCTTGAAATACAGGATTCTACAGTCAAATTCGTAGAATAAACATCAGAAGGATTTCCCACCTTCAACAGCACTCAGATACAATTATCAGTAACTAAAATACACGTATGTAAAAGCTTATTCACACGCACAGCCGAGCTAATCATGGTCAAGACAAGTTTACTAATCGCTAGTCAAAACCAGACCGACTCGTTTGAGCGAGATCGCACTATTTATAGACCCGGCGGAAACTTCCAGAAAAATCCGCTTGCATCACAGATCGTGAAATTAGTGGATTTCTCCACTATTTCTAGAAGAATCCAGAGGGTTCCGAACTCGCCAAAAAATGGTCACCAAAAATGATCCCAACTTGGCCCTACCGCTAATATTTTGCCAAGTTCTTATTGAATCGCCATTATAACGTAAGGAACGGCGTTGCTTGTCAATATTACAGATTTAACATAAATTAAGTATAACATAGAGAAATATAAATGCATTACACATCCAAACACAGATTATTGATACTATTTTATTCAAAATTCGCAACAGAGAGAGTATTTTTGTTTTAATATATAATCTCTGCTTCTCACCACGCTCATTTTTACTTGGGTTCTTGAGAACTATTTCTGATAATGTTTTGATTATATTTAAAAAAGAAGTGAAGCGTTATTGTAGATATTGCATTGACCTATTAGATCATCTAATCGGATTTAGTTTTTAAAGTGATTCGCGCCAGTGCATTTTTACTGTAGATTCCAACGCTTTATGCTATTTCCGAAAAAGTTATACAAATCTTGCAACGCTGCGAAAAAAGTCTATATTTCCATATAAGTGCCAACTGCATCGTTTATCACCAAATTTAAATTAGTAGTGGCGCAATGTACGCAATCCATGTTAGGCTGAATATGTAGAAGTTGAAAAATAATACGATTTTGAAAAACACACCTGTTGTGTTCAGATGGATGTCTTTTGGAAAAGGCCCTGAAATCTGTAAGGGCCCTACGTCAGGAATTTGAAGTTTTTCATATTATCACTTATTACCTTATTCGTGAAGCTACGCAAGTCATAAAAAGAAGATCTATCGTTCACATTTCCGAAAAAAGTAGAGATGGATGTTTCCTCCGCTCTTTACATGGTCGTCGTTGACATGATAGGCGGTATCTTTAACTGCTATAACTGATGAATTTCCTACAGTAGGCTTCTCAACCAACACTGTAGTGACCACATTATCTGTAAGTCTCTCTTAACAGAAGTACTTGGGCGCATAAAGCTGACTAAGAAATTTATCAATGTTGGGCAATGTTTGTTTACTATTTTCTCTTATCTTGGTGTTGTTTGTGCTTAAACGCACTACTGGATTTCTTTCTTTTATCCATAATTTTAGTTTTTTAATTCCAGTTACACAATTCATATGTGCTAGAGTACGTACTGACGTTAAAAAGAAGAAGAAGAAACGTAATGCTACGCTACAAAACGTCGTTGGGGAGTCCCTGGCTATTTATTTATTTATTTATTAGGGAGGATCAAACTCATCCACAAAAGGGTTTAGAGCTACAAAATGCTCCATCGAGACAGACAGGAAATGATACAAAAATATACACGAGCAAGAAAAAACAGTGCAATATTATTGCAATTATTTTTTTTAAAAAATACCTCAGTAAAAGAGAAGGGAGGGGGGGGGAGAAAATTACGTCAGTCTATTGTGTATACGAGTAGATTGAGAAATATTGAAACAGGAAACTAGCTATTTTGAGTCATATTGCTTTTAAAAATAGAATATGGAATATTAAGTATGTAAGATTTTTCTTCGAACTTGACGTTTATTTTCAAGTAACAGTTGGGGGGGGGGTCGACCTATTCGGCACCCCTCTCTCACCATCTTGCCTACCTAAAGGTGTGGGGGGAAACAAAGCATCACCAGCAACTTCGATAACAACAATTAATTTATTTCTCTTCAAACACACTTAAACAATCACAAGTGAAACTACAAACGGAAACCCTAGGAGTGATATATAAAGCGAGCTATCTAATCTCAATGACTAACTCTTAAGTAAACCCGACTACGTGAACTAGACAAGGAGAACAAGCGCTAGTGAACCGATAACTAAATCTAATTTCATCTATCTTAGATCCTCAATCTTAATAATTTAATCTCTTAGCAATTACTTCCTTAACTCGTGCTATATTTGTAAATGAAATATTCTAATATTCACACTTACGTAACACCGCAACGGCTCCCCGGCTCCTTCTATCTTACATCTACAAAACCTATATATAGACTTTATATAGTCAAACTAATTTAAATATCATGGTTTCTTCTTGAGAGGCTGTGAACTAATGTGAATGCCAGCCCCAAAGTTTCCCCAAGAGGATTAATGGAAAAATGACGCGTATAGATCCGTCACACAGTTTATTTTTTTTCCCAATGAGGCTGCATTTTAGCAACAGTAACAGTTTATAGAAAAATGAAAACAAAATAAACTTTTCAATAAGTAAAGTTCGTTGCACTATACAAACAACGGAGAGAATTTAGGGGTTGGAAAAATTATCGCATGTTCGGCTTGCTTGATGGTCAGGGTCCGACGGCACCCCTGAACTTGAGGACCCCGGTGCATGGCACCACCTAGCCCATAGATAGCTACGCCACTGATTGCAACCTCCCTGGTATCGGGTTCTTCCTAGTTGATGTTTTAATTTGTTTGTTTGTTCCAGTCCTTATTCCATTAATAAGTCGGGCAAAAATAAATAGCTGAAAGTCTTCACCGCAACATTTTTTTTCTAAATTAAATTTTCTTCTTTATATATATTACTTAAAGGCGCACGAAAAATACAGATAAGAGAGGTGGAATTTCTTAAAACATGTAAAATTCTCTAATTACAACAAGTGTTATTTTTTTTATTTTTCGCGAAGTCTTTTTTTTTAATTCAATCTTAATCACACACAATAATTTTATCCATCATTCTTAATCATGCAAAGTCTGCGTCAATTTTTAAAAATATTTCAAGCCTGTTTTTAATTATTTCCGTGTAGAATGAATTTGTGTTTCATCATTTTATAGAAACTCTCAAATAATCGGTAATTCGAGAAGTATTTGAATAACATTTAAACATTTTTATAACTTTATATTTAAATACGTATAATTCCTTTATTTTCTATTACAATAAAAGTTCAATTAAAATACTACTAAATGTGTCTATTCATTAGGTCAGGAAAAGTTTTCTCAACTCTTTAATAGTATGAAGTTTCTACTCGTAAAAGAGAGATTGGCAATGAAGATTTTTTGTTTTGTTTTTTTGTTGAGGAAATGGTGAGAGCATACAGAAAGATTTTTTTCTTTCCTTTGTGGTTATAAATTTCCACCAAATGATATAGTTAATGATTATATTTCTGTAGTCAGCCAAAACACTCATGTTGATGAATTGCATATTCTATTTGGAGATTGGTTATAGCCAATTGCATTTTAAAAAATAAAATTAAAAAGGAAAATCTTTCAATTTATTCACTAATTTGTTTCTTCTTTTACATGTTAAAGGATTAAAATTCAATTAATCTTTCTATTTCAAAATATTTTTAAATACACTCATTGCCATGAATATTTGCGCACCAAGAAATAATTGTGGGATCATAACGAATCTTGGCATGATGGTACATGTAAGGCAGATATGAAAATGATTAGAAATGCAGCGGGAATGCACATTACGAAATGCCGCTAGAGGGCGTTGAACTTCGTTCTCCGCGTAGTATAAAACAGTTAAGCAGAGTTTGTTTCAGAGCAATAATCTTTCGCAAATAAACGCTGAGGTAGACATGCCGTAACGCCGCCATGAGCAACATGAAACCGACAATATGAGCAGCTGTCCGAGTTCGAGAAGAGTAGAACCATCGGGATGATGGAGGCTGCGTGGTCAGCTCGGTGACTTGTTCGTCAAGTAGGTCATTATGATTTGACTGTGAGGATTTGTAGGAACCAGTGGACAGAAGAGACGTCATTTACACTTCGACCAGGCTCAGGACGCTCTTGACAGATCAGTCGTCGAGAAGAACGTCACATCATACAACACGCACGCGTAGAGCCATCTATCTCATCGGCTGTTGTCCAGACACCCGTAGCACCTTTCCTACGGGCCCCTGTGTCTTCCCGAACCATCGCAAGGTGCCTGGTTGAAGGACATCTGGTATCGCGGCACCCATTACGTGAGCTGTCAATGGCACCCCCCTCCGACGCCTCCGTTTGGAGTGGTGTCACACACAACGAGATTGGCTTGCAACGAAATGGAACCAGGTCGTCTTCAGCGACGAATCTAGATTCAATTTGAACACTGATGACAATTATGTACGTGTGTGGAGGATCCGTGAAGGATACCTCAATCTGCCTTCATTTTACAGCGACACACTTCTCCCACAGCTGATGTGATGGCATGGAATGCCATTGCTTACGATACATGGTCACCTCTAATATTGATCTATGGCCTATTGACAGCCCAGAGGTACATCCATGACATCCTTCAGCCACATGTGTTGCCACTCATGGCAGGGCTCCCAGGAGCCATGTTTCAACAAGACAATGCTCGGCCACACGCAGCAAAGATGTCACAAGTCTGTTTCCATCACATATTACCACTTTTCCCTGGCCTGATTGATCTCCAGATTTGTCACCAATCGATCATATCTGAGATAATTTGGGATGGCAAGTTGGGAAGCCTACGAGTTTGGTTGAACTAGAGACGCGTTTCCAGCAACTATGGAACGAGATATCTCAAGACATCATACGGAACTTGTATGCCTCAATGCCAGCTCGTATCTCATCGTGTATTCGCGCTAGAGGGGGTCCAACAGAGTATTAAAATCAGTTCATTTTTATATTTTTCTGCAATAAATTATCCTTTTTCTTTTATTTTCTAATCACTTACTTATATCAAAATAGTACTTACATATGTAAAATTTCGTTTCATTTTGACGACTTTTTCTTGGTGCGCAAATTTTTATGCCAAAGAATGTGACATATAATATTACAATTCGAATTTAACCATAGCAGTATTCAGCCGAATCATATGATCATACTTCAATCATCACTGTCTCTCCACTCATCTTTGTTGACTCCGAATAGTGAATGATCCTGTCAGCCCCCTCTGCCGCAGAGGTGCATTGATGAGTGCTGAGCATGTCCTCGACTGTCCAGCCCTTACAAAGACTTATATCTTCTCCTTATATTGGGAAACTAATATTGTTGTTCTACTTAAACCTTTCTCATTTTTGTTTTTCTGGGTTTTTGTAATTTTATTCTGCTTTACTTAGCTATTTGGTTTTGTATATTGTTTATATCTCCTGTCTGACCTCTGTCTAGCGTTAGAATAATGTCCAGAGCACTACTACATTTAAAATTAAAAAAAAGTATTCAGATGATTCAAATTATACAAAATCTTGATTATTTTTGCTAATTTCTTCATTGATTGATTTATTATCTTCATCCTTTGAAGCAAAACGAAAAAAATTGGTGACAGACCTCGTTAATTGTGAACCATGGTCAAGTGACTCCTGCCCTTCCCCCTTCCCCTCTCACTCACCAAATCTCCTCGCCGCGACAGCGTGGTAGACATTTGAGCCCCCACACATTTAACGCTCAAGTTAGCAGAGTAATTTTTGTTAATTCTTACAAATTCTTTTTTTGTCGATGCATAAAAAAAAATATATATTTTTTAAATTTTAGGTTTGTGATTGTATTTTAAGAAGGTTACGACGATATAACTGAGAAGAAAATGTGCCCTTGAAACGACATAGGTTATAAAATTATGTTGTGCCCTCTATATTTCTGCCCTGCAAAATCTTTCAAAATTCTCTATTCCTATCCTTGAATGTCCCGAGCAGAGACACAGACTTGAAAATGAACATTTATAATGCATTAAGAGCATTATTTCGAAAGAAGAATTTGTAAAAAAATGAAGTATTCACGTCTTTTTCAGAGTTAGTAGCGGGCTTAAAAAGGGTGTAGGAAAGCTTCAGGACATGTGAACTGTGTAGTGTATAAAATAGATCAAATAATAATTTATGGTTTTTATCTTTTCTTAGGTTCTCCTTATATTAAAGAATTATTTACGGTTTAACGTGTCCACTAACATAGGATAAGTAAATGCAAATTTTAAATGCATTTCATCATGTATGACTCATTCAACTGATAAGAAAAACAGCAGAATTATTTCTTGCATGGATCCTGAAAACACCTAGTATTCACAACCACATGTTGAATGTATATGGCAACAGATACGAAATAGTGAATTAAAATCGTCAGTTGCATTTAATTTTCTTAATGCAACAGATTCCACACTGCTGCTAAAATGCAATACAAAAATTACATCATTATTCTCATTTATTTTCTGAATGCACGGATTATTTTTGCATGCAAAATTTGCAAATACGCGAGAGCAGTTCAAGATTTAGTTAATAGGCGATGTAGAGCGATTCCTTCCCTCAGCTTTAACTCCCAATGAGCAGACGACCGTCGCAACTCCGAATGCGCAGAGGATCGCAGGAGGCTGAAGAGCAGCATCCGTATTTGATCCAAGAGTCCTTCCAGCGCTTGGACTCGCGCGCGCCTGCGCAGAGCCTGAAAGCCCACGCTTTCGCAATCCTAGGGACTGGCCGCAGCTGAGCGTTTTCTCAGAAGAATGTTGTTAGGCTCAAAATTTTCTGCAAAAGCTTATCCCGATTCTGGTTTCATTTATATTTTTTTAGGTAAGTTTTATGAATAAACTGTAAGAAACGCGGTTTTCCCTTAGAAATGAAATGAGTTAATTTTTAGATCAGCAAAATTTTGTGTAACTTTTGGACTTGTTTGCTTATTTCCCCAGGTGCTGTGAGAAAAGGGAGGAGAATCCGGCCCAGTTGAGCGATGCCACAGGTATTCTGAAAACGAGCTTAGAGATCTGCGGTGTACGGCTCAAACCTGATTATGGAGGTAATGATTTGATTATTGAAATACAGATAAAAACTACGTAGTGAGTAGATTACTTTTCAATAAATTTTAACTATCCAATTTAACGAATTGGTTTATTCAGGTGAGAGTGGGTGTCGGAATGAGAAAACCAGGATTAGCCATGTTTGAAAATGGCGCTTCTTCAAAAGAATCGATTTTTATTTGTAAAGAATTGTCGAATTATTGGATCCATGGACTCTTTTTTTAAAATAAAAACACCTTTTGAATAAGTGCAAAGAAAAATATTTAAGAATTAATAAATAATAAATTTTGAAACTATTATCTATCATTAAACTATTTTATTTAACAATCATACTATATTTCTACTCTGATATACAAATACCTGTGATATCCGGCCAAACCTGATTATGAAAGTAATAAGTTAATTATTGAATTACAGATAAAAACTAGGTAATGAGTAGATTCCTTTTCTACTAGTTTTAACTACCGAATTTAATGAATTGGTTTGTTTAGAAGGTTAGCGAGGGTGTCTGAATGGGGAAGCTAGATTAGCCATGTTTGAAAATGGCGCTTCTTCAAGAATCCCCTACTTTCATTTGTAAACAATTGTCGAATTATATATATATATATATATAGTAACATAAAATGAAAGAAATACATGGCATAATAAAATTGATAATACAAAATAATATCACTAACAAAGCTAGAAGATTCAAACCAGAATTAAAGAAACACACTTTAAAAATAATGGAAGAGTCTATTATAGAAGAATTAACTAAGCGTATGTATAACATGGAACAGAATTAGAACTTTAAAATGTAAGAAGCCAAAAGAGTCAATAGACTAAAATGAAGACCTGTTATGATTTCTAAAGCTGTTGCTGAATTAGGACCAGCAAAATTAGGGTTAAATATATTTTATGGATCCTACCTTCCCCTGTTCAGCAGAAATTTTATACATAACAGGAAAACATACCAATATTGAAAAGTTAGGCCTAAAACCAACCACGTGTAATTTGCAACCAAAAGAAAAATAAAATAAAAATAATAAAAAATATGAAAGGAAATGAATCCTAACAAAATACAAATAAAAATAATTTTGAAAAGGAATAATGAAGCAAAAACTTACATGAAAAAATGCAAATAACCGGAGAGCGGGAAAAACTGTACGTACGAGAACAATACGCTAAATGATCGTTAAATATGACGTGTTAAGTTGATAAAGCCAGATGCAAAAATTAGTGGCGCCACCTGGATAGTTTTTTTGTAATTAAACAAAGCAAACTAAAACAAATTGAAAATAATAAAAAACAGAAGGAGAAAAAAACAAAGAATAATACTTAAACTTTGAAAAGGAGAATTAGAGAGATAATTTAGACATATATTTAAAAATGAAGTTACTTGGATAGTTGTATTCCAAGCAATTATTGCGGAATAGCTTAAAATTATTTTGCTTAACATCATTATCTGTGACTAAATCGTTATTTCTTTTTATAAAATTTAACATGATATTTCTAAAAATAGATAGATGTAGGTTACTTTCCCAAAAAGGCATTTTAATAATGTTAAAATCAAAAGAGTCTCTTTTATATATATATATATTAGATCAAATGACTTTTTTTAAAAATAAAAACCTTTTGAATTAGTGCAAAGAAAAAAAATTTAAGAATCAATAAATAATGAATTTTAAAATTATTATCTGCCATTAAACTATTTTATTTAACAATCATACTATATTTTTATTCTGATATACAAGTATCCATTTTCAGTATGATAAAATTTATTAGAAAGGCTACAAACTTCACCAATATTTGAAATATAAAGATTTTGGTAGTAAATAAATTAAGTCAATAGTAAAATGTTCATTAATTTTTTAAAAATTTAATTTTCAAACTGGAAGAGCTGTTCAAAGTGAAAAAGCTTCTGTGGACTTAAGAAGAAAACAATTCGTACAATATACAGTTAAATCTAAAATTGTTTCACCAATGAATTTTTATTCATAAATTTTTTAATATTGAACTAAATAATTTAAATTCGTCATTTCTATTCCAATAATATATATAATTACAAGTCATAAATATTTGAAAACTTGTATAAACATCATTAAAATAGAATCTAATAATTACCATATATTTCTGATTTGTTAAGTAAAACATCTATTATAATATCCCCGTCTTTTTTATTTAGTAATAATTTAATTTATATCAAATTTCAATTATTTTAAATTGTGACTATTTTATTTAACTTAATCAATTTTTTTTGTAATTTTAATTTATATCAAAACATTTTTTATGAGTTCTTATATTGATGACTCACAGATGTTAATATCCAATTTTAATAAATATTTTTAAGGTATTCATTCAAAAGGGATGCTTATTAAAGTAAAATTGTGTATAAGTGTTTCTTATCGTTGCATTTTTTAAAAAAAATTGTATAAAAAAAACATATGAATAAAAAAAAAATTTTATTTAAAAAAAAGTTTTTTCTTAAGTTTTAACCAAAGTTAAATTGCATAATATAATTTACAGATTATTTTTCATCAGAAATGTATTTTGAAGTAAAATTACAGAAGCAAACAGAACTAGTTACAAATTATGATTTAATCCTTAAAAATGATGTACCAGAATTAACCTTAATATTTTTGTATTAATTTATTTGACATATGAAAATAGTAAATCCCAATCTTGCTACAGTACTATTTTCCTGCCGACAAAGAAATATTTTTGCAGTCAAATTGAAACTGAGGCAACTAACTGCATTGTGCGTTCTGCAGTGACTAGATACTCCTGCGGGAACCACCTGTAGCTATTATTGGTTCTTATGCTTCTGTGCACCAGATATTTTTATTTGATTAAAAAGGAACGGAAGTAACTTAAAAATTTAATTTCTGTCACTATAATATTATTTTCCTATTTATAAAGAAAGTTTTTTGATTAAATCGAAAGTGCGCGCCTGCGCAGTTTGCATTTAGTATGTACCTGCAATATACTCTCGACATCCACCTGTAGTTATTTTTAGAACTAAAACCTAGAGATATCGTCCCACTCCAGGTTATCAGTAAAAGCAAGGAATGGAAATAGTGGCAAAAAGTAATTTTTCAATAAATTTGCTAAATTATTGAATAAAATTATTTATTTTTTTATTGAAAAGAAATAACATATTCGTACATAAAATTGGCAGTGAAGGGATGAAAATAGCAACGCGAAATTGTTTTCTGTGAATAAGTGTGTGCATAGTTTTTAAGTCACTTAAAGAAAATTAATTATAATAATGATGCTATATATATTTATAGCTTTATTAATATCTAAAGAAGAGATAGAAACTATTTGAACACCAAAAATAAAGGAAACAAACAGATATTGGAACTTTAAAATATGGCTGCTGAACTTCGATAAACAATGATGACTTAGGACTTAATATACGCACATATATATGTATGTATATATATGTATCGTATATATATGCATTAAATTGTTGGTTTTTAAAAAAAAGTTTTTAAAATTGGTTTTTAACTACAGATGCTTTTGAACTTTCAACTTTTTTAATGCAAAAAGCTCTTTAAATGAAATAAGCATATAATGAACCTCAATCTAATCAATGAAAGGAATTGCTTAAAAAAATATTTAATGCGGTCGAAAATAAATAAAAGCGCAATCATTTCAAAAACTTATATTCTTTTTAAAAAAATTTTAATTACAATAATTCAAAAAGTAATCTTTATCTTTTATATGTGAAATTACCAAATTTTAAAACTTTATACGAACTAAGATGGCCATTTAGTAAATAACAATTAAAGTATTTAAATTATTAATTGTAATTTTCAAAATAAAAAAAAACACTTCAGCAATAAAAAATTGTAAGAAAATAAATTGTAAAAAAATAATTTAGTTTTTGTGTTTTTTATTTAATATAAAAAAATTATATTAATTTATATAATTTTATTGCATGACGTTACATTACGTATAAAACAATACATTTTGATGTATTTAGGAATCATGCAAAAATAAAGCATTTATTTTTTTAGACTGTGTGTGACACCACAAATATATAAAATTCAAAATTTTTTTTTTTAAAAATAGCAACAAAGACTAATCTAATATATATATTTTTTTTAAATTTATAAAATAAATATTTTATTGATGTATGTACGTTATATTTTCTTTTAATTTGACAGAAAATTTTGATTATTTAGTCTTATACAAAAATTATTTGTACCGCAACTCAAAGCTTTAAGCTTAAGTTATGAATAGATGCTTTATATAAGCGTATTAAACCTTTGTAAAAATAATAAAATCATAAAATCTGAGAAGCGCTTTATATGAATCAATTTTCTTTATGAGAAGTTTTAAGTAATAAATTTTTAACCAAAATTTAAGTATATTTTAAAGGATTTTATGGATAATTTGCAATCAATGAATCCAATTAACTTTTTAATAAGATAAAGAAATTTAAAAGCATTTTCAAGCTGAATGATTTTAAATCCAACTCCAGTATTCAGTAAAAAAGTAGTAAGGAAATACCAGCATTCCATCTACATGTTTTTTTATTCTTTCTATACTTGATAAAAAGGTATATTAAAAAGAAAATTTAAAAGTTTTAAAAAATGGTAGTTATTAGTTAGCCAATAATTCATAAGTTAAGTCTCAAAATAGTATCTGTTTAATAAGTACATTTTATACTTATTATACAAATATTTTTTATCAACTTTTTTCTAAAATCTTCGACTTTTTAGATTTGAAACAGCATTGACTTATATGACGTATCCCCACAATAACCCACTGGTCAGCTAAAACTGCAACGTTGAGTTGTTTTTAAAAATTTATTTTAATGTACATTATTGTTTGAAGCAATGCGGAATATATTCACTATATTGACTTTCTTTATTTAAAACTTTTTTGTACTTTTCTTAAATTAGTCTTATGGCGTATTAATTTTATGTAAATCTCCCTTTTATGTCAATTTAAGCTATGGAGTTAATTATATTAAATAACAATTTCAATTCTAGAAATTACTTTAAAAAATTGGGCTGGAGAATATTTCCCTCCTCTCCAGATCCATGCCTAGATTGTGGAGGTGGAGATAGGTGGTGTCGCCATCTATCGTGTAGAAGTCCAACCTATCTCAGGCTCTGGCAATTTTCATTTCTTCCCTTCGGGAAGAACGCGACATCAACAACATAACAACTTTAAAAAATTAGAAAAATATGAAAACATTTTGTAATCATGCTATCATATTCATATAGATTTCTCTTGCCTTAATACATTTCTTAAGATCGTACTTAATACTAAAATCCAAAAGATTCAGGTGTTAATGTATCTTGAAATTAACTAGAGTTCGTATTAATAAGTGAGGGGAAGAATCACAAGAAGTATTATAAAATTTTAAACGTCAATTTTGATGGATCAGTTTTT
This sequence comes from Trichonephila clavata, assembly GCA_019973975.1. Taxonomy (NCBI): domain Eukaryota; kingdom Metazoa; phylum Arthropoda; class Arachnida; order Araneae; family Nephilidae; genus Trichonephila; species Trichonephila clavata. The sequence goes on from BMAO01019515.1 coordinate 21,827, forward strand.
GTTTCCTTTCTTTCTGCTGTAGTAATGTAATGTTTATTGCATTATCTTGTCTCTCTCTTCTATTTCTACAAATGTTCAGATAATTAAAGGGAATATGAATCGAATCAACTTTTCCAAAGGTCTCTTATTCTTAAGGTATCCGACTAATTGTGACAACTTTTTTTAAAAAAAAAAATGGAGATATGGGGACTTTTTTTGTGGTTTTCAAATTTGTTTACTACATTTTAAGAAAATATGCTAAAATTAAGTATAGAAAAATAAATTATTATTACTAAAATGGGTAAAAATTTACAAAAAATAACATAAACGCGGCCCATTCTGTACCAAAGGTTTATAAACAGATTTTCAGCTTTTCAATTCTGATGTGTTGCTATGTTATTCATTTTTGAAATGACCTTTAGGATAAGAGATGTTTTTTAACAAAAACTGGAGCATTTCATCTTAGTTATTATATGAAATTGCTTAAAAATACAGTGATTATAGACACATAAGGGGCTATAAATTTTGTAATAAAACAGCGATTTATAAATCTGAAGGTTAAAACACTTCTACTATTATACTGAACTTACACTAAAAATTTCAGTTAATTAATTTCAAAAATTTTTGAGCAATGGTTGGCTCTGTGTTTGAGCATTTTCAAAAAAAAAAACAAAAAACCATTTTGAGTAAAACGCGTTTTAAAGTATGACATTTTGCTTACATAATGGTCACTTTACTAAAACATTTGTAGTTTTTGTTCTAGTGAATGGAAAATAATAAACTTGGTATTTTTATAAAGCTTATAAGATGGTCTATAAAAAAATTGCCAATTTTTGGTAAAATTCACAATTTTAGGGTAGTCGGTACTCTCTTAGTAATTAGAAAGGCGAAAACCTGGAACAAAAATTTAAAAAATATATTATATTTTTAGTGTTTCCCTAGCAAAAATTTGTATTGAATGTTATGTATACCTTTCACAGAAAAAAAAACTGTACAAGTATATATTATTATAAAATGTATCACCTGTGTATGTGTGTGTGTGTGCAGAGATACTCTTTTGTTTACATACAATTATTAATCTCTGTACTTTTATTTATTTATTTAATTGCCGCACTATTTACTGAAAAAAGACTATGAGGCTAAATAACATTGAAAGAACAGTTAACATATATGAAATTTTACATATGTCTTAATGTAATTTGTGAGTATGAATAATTTATAATAACTATTTTCTGTGAAATAAAAAATTTAATAATTCGTTTTTATGTTTAGCATCGAAATGTATTTAAATTTATAAGATTGATTTCTGATACTTCATTGCTTAAGAAATATTAATATATAATGTTGCAAACAATATGTTTTTTCATATTTAGCTCTATTTGTATTATTCTAATGCAAATGATTTATTTAGACGGTCATACTTTTCCTGACGTAGTTATGTATTGAAGTCTCCAGTTGTTGAAATATAGTAGACACCGAATTACTTCAGCTTCCAATAATTAAGTATGAGACTACGAGTCGAATGGAAAGGCTTTCTACAGGCAAGAATTATTATTATTTTATTTCCTATACATATGTATACAACGAATGTAAATATATATGAGATATATTAAAGAGTAAGAGAAATTTTAAAACATATATTTTATCAAAACAGGTGTTTTCATATAAACATGTTCTTAAAACTCACTTAAGCATATTGAAATTCGCATTATAGATCCGGAATTAAAAATGTTTACCATTTTTAATATTATAATGAAATGATTTTAACCAAGTAAAATTTCTTAATAATATTTCTCTTATATGAAAACCATGTCTTTTTGTTGGAGTTTAAATAAAAGCTTCAGAACATGCATATAACGCATTTTATTAATTCTGTAAATTGACTTATTTTGAACACCATCAGCTCAAATTAACATACGAAATTTCACAATATTTGAAACTAATAATAAGAGGAAAATGTAATAAGTCTTGGGGAACTGAAGAACCCTTGAGAAAGGTAAGTAATTTGAAAGCAAGTCTCCCACAGTTTGTTTCTTTTTGCTTACCAGTAAGTGAAAAATTGACTACCTTTGGTACATTCTTTAAGTAATTAGACATTTTCAAACACTTGCTAATTAGTTTAAAGTTGAAGAGTAATTATGATGTGACATTTTCAATATAAATTGGATTAAAAAATATGGAAATAAATTCCTAAAGAAAGATGGTTCATACTGAATTTTCATGCTTGTGTGTATTTAAAACAAAACGTAAAGTAAAAAAAAAAAAAAAACTATTTACAAACATGAAAAATGCATCATAAAAGAAACGCCGAGAATTATTATACTAGAAGAATATTAACAAACTTATGCAATCCAAAGATAAGTTTTAGATCCCCCCCCCACTTTTACAAGATTATAGATATATCACACATTATATATTACTAGAGATTCGCGCGCGCGTATAGCGAACATAAAATAAATTTAAGAAACCCTTCATTTCTTCGCGGTGTATTTTCTTCCTGTTGTGTGAACGCGTTAAATTTCTATATCTATAATGTTCATTACCATTAGAAGTTACTTAAATTTAATTTGTATCATTTTAATGCCTCGACTTTAATTCATTTTAAAGTGATAGTGTGAAAAAATGCAAATTTTTACATACACGCATTTTTTTTTTTTTTTTTTTTTACTTTTTCATTTAATACTAACCTAATAGCCATTGAATAATACACTTAAAAGGTAAAAACTTTAATAATCATTTCATATTTTAAAAGACATTTTTAGTGAAAGATATTCTGTCACATAGTCGAGATACATCAAGAAAGAAAGCAAATCATGTTTTTAAATATTTGAATGCAATTATTAGAAATAATTGAAGTTCAAAAAATATTCACGTTTTATTTACAATGCATAAAAATAACAAAATGGTCCAAGTAATTATTTCGTTAACAATTAGTTTATTTAAAGCATAGGTTCTCAACGTGGGCGATAACGCCCCCTTGTGGGCGTTTGAGGCTTTCAGGGCGGCGTTGAGATGGCACGGAGGGGCTTGGGCAGATTAACCAAAAAAAAAGCCAAAAAAAAAAAACACGCTGATTATGTACCAACAAAAGTAAACTTTAATACTGTTTACTTATGTTGATTGTATGTATTTAAATCATTCCTATATCACATGTACGAAAATTCACATATTTCGGTAGTACGGGAAGTGGATGAAAAACTTAAAAGATTACATTACATCCAGACGTACATTAAATTGAATGATACAGTGCATTTTAATTTCTGTAGTGCGCATGTTGTCTTTGTCTGTGAGCAGTAGGAAACATGTTTCGTCCACTGCATTTCAATACGTATATTATCCAAGAAACCTAATTAAATATGTTAACCAGGAATTAACGCGATTCTTTAACGGCTGAAACTGTCAATTTATATTTATTTTGAAAGCAATAGTTTATTATGAATTAATCATCAGAACCCCTGCCTGTCTTTATAACAGGTAATCTAAAAATCTTTTTTTTATTCCACTCTTTTAAATGAAGAAGAAATTCAGTAGCATTTCAATTCCAACAATATCCTACCTATGACTAAAATATATATTACACATTTAAATATATTTGTGGCAATAGATATTTCAGATTCGCAAGTAAAAAAAACTGAGATTTAGGGGGAAAATGAAATTTAAAAAAAAATATTCTTTTAATAAAAAGATACTTTTTAAAACTTAAATCTTGTTTTCACCATGTATTATGTACACTCTTATTTCTCTAGAGTGGGAGGGGGCGGTATAGAAATATTCACTAGAAAAGGGGGCGGTGTCGAAATATTTACTAGAAAAGGGGGCGATATCGAAATATTCACTAGAAAAGGGGGCGATATCGAAATATTTGTTAGAAAAGGGGACGCCAGTTCAAAAAAGGTTGAGAACCTATGGACTATATGCTCGTAGGCCTGTCAGATGTGTTCCCCTTACCGCAACTCACTGTCGCCTGCAATTAACCTGGAGTAGAGAGTGCATTGTGGACACCGCAACAGTGGTCTTGTGTGATGTTTTCCGACGAGTCCAGGTTTAGTTTGCAGTCTGATTCTCGCCGGACTTTCATATGGAGAGCGCCAGGTACTCGTTACCACCAAGAGAACACCATTGAACGACACCGTTACGGTGGTGCAGGATGGCTCGTTTGGGGAGGAATTATTCTTGGTTCCAGAACTGACCTGCATGTTCAGAGTGTAACGATGACAGGCCACATCCATCGGGATTTCATTCTGGAACAACATGTACGTTTGTTTCGGGGCGCCATGGGTGCTGAATTTATGTTTATGGATGACAACGCCCGTCCTCACCGTGCAAACATTGTAGACGAATGCATTCAATCGGAGGATATCACCCGTATGGATTGGCCAGCATACTCACCGGACTTGAATCCAATAGAGCATGTGTGGGAAATGCTTGACCGACGAATTGCAGCCCGTCAACCCCTACCCACCTGTTTACCGGAACTTCGGAGGGCATTGCTTGATGAATGGTGTAATATTCCTCAAGATCAGATTGATAATTTGATAGTATGCGTAGGCGTTGTAAGGCCTGTATTGCATCGTCCGGGAGACATACTCCGTATTAACCATCATACTAACCATGTTATACTGTTTTTTATAAATAGGTTCTTTTTTGAAATTTGCTCCAGGGAGTAAAAATCGCAATTTTTATTAATTATGTCAAACATATAGCATCTTTTTTGCTCTTTACCTTTTGTTTAATAAATAGACTTTACAAATAAATCAAATTTGTTTTGCTTCTGTCTCTTTTTTTGCCTGAAATTCATTATCCTTAATTTATGGACATGAGTGTAATATTAATTTACGTTTTGTTGCGTACATATGTGCTTGTAGTTTCTCACATATGTGCTTGTGTAATTTCTCACTTCGTGGTTAGCTTTTGGAAGTGAGTGCAATTTATGTGTAAAAAAAATCAAGACTAACAATAGGATACATAAAAGGAAAGAAAATTTACTCTTCATGCCACAAAAGAGCGTTGTAGGATGTATAATATTTTTTAAAAGGTATCTAAGGTTATTTTTTTTTGTCATGATAATTTACTAACATACCTAGAAAACAATTAGTAAGTCAAACATTCTCAATGGAATATGTATGAAATGTTTTTGATAACTAAATTCATTCTTTGGTAAATGGTAATTTTGAGTCATAAATAATTTATTATTATGTTTCTACACTTTCAAAAGAAAAATACTATTTTTTATTGCAAGACATTGATTATAAAAACATTAAATTCAAAATCATGCCAAAAAAAGAAACGAGATAAAAATAATTATTATTCCATATATGAAAAGCATAATTAGCGGAGAGTGAAACCAAACGGAATCAATTATACATAAATTTGTACACCCAGATTATAACTGTAAGGAAAAATTATCCCTATCTTAAAACTATTTATTAAAAGCACAGTACTCTTTTACAATAATGATTGTTTATATATTAAATTCTATTACCTATCTCTTATGTTTGAAATTGTAATTTAGAATAATACACAGCTGAATCTTAGATTTTTTCATGGAGTCTGTAAATTTCAAAGCTTGGAGTTAAACGATGTGAATTGACGACTACTGAGACCTCGACCTTAAATTTATAGAACATCAAAGGTCGAAGTCTCAGTCGACGTCAATCGGCATCTATTTTCAACGGTGATGCTAGTACAAACATGCAGATAGAACGGATAATGTAAGTATGTGTTTTCGAATATGTAGTAGTGCATGACCTTCTGCACTTTAAAGTTGAAAGAAGTCACTTCGCTGGAACAAGACACCCTTAACTACCAACATGTAACACATATTAGAAAATTAATTCAAAAGCACATTTATTATAAGAGACCCTTATTTTCCAATTAGAGAATTGTGTATTCGTTCATTTATCTGAAATGCAGCAAAAAAAAGTCAAATATTTAAAGAAAAATTATTTAATTATTTTTTAAATAATGTAAGGCATGAAAAAGCATGAATATTTCTAATTGTTAATGTACGTACATAAATTTATTTCATTTACAATTATTTTAAAAACCGAGCTACAAATGCAAATTAGAATATTGTTCTACTTTTTAAAATATTATTTCTTAACGTTGGGTGATAATACTACAAACAGAAACCCGCTAGTAAATATAGATTAGATTTGTATTAATGGATATAAGATATATGGAAATAGTTCTCTCTTTCTCTCTCTCATCCTATTTTTTAAATTTAAAACATTAATTTTTACTGAGAATGACATTCTTAAGGGATTAGTCTTTTTTCGGAATAGAAGTTAGAAAAATAATCCACGAAACATAGAACTTAAATAAATATATCCAATTTGATTTATATAAGTCAATACATGTGCTGTATTACCGAAATTTTCTACTGACATTTGCATGTGTGTTTTTTAATAACATTGCTAAAATATATTTGTATGCAGTTATTCTTTGGGCTTGTGATTACTTTTTGAAAACGAAGCAACCACAATGTGATAACATTTTAAATTCTGTTACGGCGCAAACTTTGTATTTGACAAACTTTTTGTGTTTGAAAAATCAGCAGCATATCTCTAATAAAACTATAAATGTTTTGCCTTTCTTAAGTGGGGTACACCCTACAAATTTTGTGCTTTCATGTTATAAGATCAATGCTATATTTATTATAAGCTTGTGTGTTTTGCATGAATGTGAAGCTCATTTCTGAATTCCCAGTTTCCTTGAAAAATAAATGCTGAAATTTGTTTTGTGTGCATGTAAATGTAAATTGCTTTGAATGTACTTATAGGTGTGTGCTTTTAAAATGTATTTTTCTGCTTATATTTTCTACTTATATTTTTCTGCTTATTCAGAATTTCATATGCGTTTAAACGTTTAATGCTTCAAATATGTGGTTCATCGTTAATTATTTGTTGTGGAGAGATATTATAAATTTTTTATAATTTACACTTGAACCCCTCTTTTATTTTTATGGATATGGTAATCGATTGTTTTGGTAGAATTTCAGAATTTAATGGCTTAAGAATTGGTAATATTTTTTGTTCGTACACAATTTCAATAACTTTAATTTAAAATTGCTATGAATCACAATGATTTCACTAATATTCGGCTATGAAAGGCTGTAGTGTGAATAACGTATGTTAGACATTTTAATTTAATAGAATTCCATTAAAAATGCCTTTGATTTGTAAAAATTTTACGTATGAAACACACACACACACACACACACACATATATATATATATATATATATTAGTACATAATGCATACAATGTTTTGGTGTAGAAATGACAAAGGAGCTGCCAAGTGTATAATTCAGAATTTCAGACATAGATCTGTCTCTACTTTACAATTTTCTGCATTAAGTATAGCTAGAGAAAAGAGGCAAAATATTCCCCATACCTGCCTATATAGAAAACACAATGGAAAACATTGTAGGATTGTTGTAATCACGTGGTTAATTGAAGTGAATTTGTCATTTTGTTTAACCTTTCAGCGGTTTTAAAGGGGCTTTCTAAGCTGTTAGAAAAATGTAAATGCTTACTATTTTGATAAATTTTTAAAAATTAATTATAAAGTTAATTTACCAACACTTGTATTTTCTGATGAGACTGATGCGCATTTGCTATTTAATTCGTAATGTTGTAAAAAGTGTAATATTGCAGGAAAAATTATTTAATTAATTTTTAAATAATACAAAACATGAAACCACAGGAGTTTTTCTAATTTTAAATGCACGTCGATAAATTTATATTTCATTTTGAATTATTTTACGAATAGAATTAAGAATTTATATCACGAATATTGCTCTACTGGAAAACAAATCTTTTTTAACGTTACGGAGGACAATATTACAGAGACACACTAGTTACTATTTATTAGATTTCTAAGAGGGGATATTAAAAATATCGAAATAGCTATTCGGACTCCTTTATTTACCTAAGGTATAATTTTTATTAATATGTGCATTAATTACTCAGCCTTACTTTTTACCCAAGACATTAGTACATTAGTTTTCATTGAGAACTTCTAGACATTCTTAAAGGATTAATCCTTTTTTCTGAATACGAATTAGAAACAAATATCGACGATTTACATCGATAAATATCGATGCAAATATCAATATGATTTACATATGCCAATATATTTGCTATATTACCGAAATGTTGTAATATAATTTGCATATGTGTTTTAATGGTACTACCAAATTATATTTGTATGCATTTATTCTTTGTGTTTAAATTGTGAAAGTGAAGAAATAAAATGTCATTTTCATTTTAATTCTGGTAGGCCAGAAACATTACATTACTCTTCTTCGTGTAAATCTATGAATGTTTCATCTTTCAAAAAAGTTAAGTGCCTTACACTTTGTGTGATATTATACATGAATGCTCATCTTATGCTTCTGTGTCCTGCATAAATGTGAAACTCATTCCTAATTCCATATTTTTTAAACAGAAATGTATTTTAACATTTAAAATATGTTTTGTGCGAATGTGAAAGCTAAATGGTATTGAATTTGCTTACAATATATGTATTCATTTTAAAACTAATTCCTCGTGTGCATTTGAAATATATTTTTTATGTGCTTATACGTATATGTGTTTAAAAATATAATACTTCAAATATGTTGATTACCATTAAACATCTGTCGTGGAGAGATATTTTCAATGTGTCTTTAATCTACAGGGGATTCCCTATTTTATGGCTATTGATATGGTTATCGAATGTTTTGTGGCAGCACTTCAGAAGTTAATAGGGTAAGAATATGGAATTTGTACAGAATTCATTCAGAGCGAGTATAATAATTTTAAAATAAAACTGATACTGTTGTGATGAATTAGAATAATTTCCATAACGTGTAAGGAAAGTTTGTAGTATTCTTCTAAAAATACAAGTCAGACACACATTTTCTTTTAATAAAATTCCATTAAAAATACCTTTGATTCAGCAAAAATTTCGTATTTCAAATACATATATAAGTACAGATACTGCAAAGCTTACGTTATATATATATATATATATGTGTGTGTGTGTGTGTGCGTGCGTGCGTGTGTGGAATGAATTCAGTTTTGGTATAGTAATGACAAGAAAACTTCCAAGCAGATAGTTAAGAGATTTTTTTTTACTTATTTTTGGCATGGGGGGCTTACTACTCTACGATTTTTACATCGAGAAGAGACAAAAGAATCCCCATACATCCTCGCATAGAACAGAAAAAAATTGTATGGATGTTTCAACCACGTGTTAAGGGAGTTTGTTAAGAGAAAGAAGTTTACTGTTATTTTGACAAACTTCGCGTTTGTTTTAAGGGGCTTTCTAACCTTCTGAGAAAAGGCAAGCTACTTAGTTAATTTTTTTTCTCAATGAACAGGAAATAAATCAATACACTTAGTTTAACCATTTAATGCTGTAAATGAACTGATCCTTGCATTTTAAATATGCTGTTTGTAATTAGGAAACACAGAAATATTTTTAAGATTAGAATCTAAAATAATATCGAATTGGGTTGTGATGAGTATTTAAATATGTGTGGTAATTTCTTAATTTTATCGTATGCTTTATTGAACTTTAATCAAACAATCCTCCCGCTATACATTTACAGTAATTCATATTTGTTCTTTATATTTATCATTATTCTTTATTCAACATTTGCATGGAATATTATATGATATTAAAATTTATTTTATTACTTTTTGGCATAGCATCTGATATTTACAACTGTACAAATGTTGGAAATAAATAATGTGCAAAATTCAGACAAATGTACTATTAACTTTACGTATAACGAAAGGATTTTGCCTTTAAATACTGATAATAATCAGGAATTCTTTTGACTCCAAGTTTTCTAATATTCTAGAAGCATAATATCTACGCAAAGTTTACCACACAGAAATCGATCAAAGTTTGAGATCATTAGCAAAAAAGTTATAGTTTAATTATTATTATTTTGAAACATAATTTTTTATAAATATTAGCAAAGACATTACAAAAATACCAATGTTTTTTTCATTGTAATTAATTTTCCTGTTGCTGATGCTGATATTTAAAAACAATATCCTATACGTACTGAGATATAATATCTAAATGCCATGTATTTAGCATTTATACATTTTCTTATAATACAACCTCATTCGCTTAGGATAATACAATATATATATTTAACTGTAACATTTTAAAGAAATAAGCTTCTAATATTTGTCGATGCAAACTTTAAATTGACTTTACTTGTGGAGATTTTACTGAAAATAAATTATAGTTTTAAAAAAACTAAAAAACACACGCTTTTATTGAATCGAACTAAAAAGTAAGAAAATAATTCTTAAAATAAGAATAAAATGATTAACGAGAAAATTAATATCATTGGGGTAAAAGCGTGGGGTGCTTTTTACTACATTTTTTACCCTAACTCTGAATAGAAGTTATAGATATTATAACAATTGATACATTATTTATAGAACACCCCACGCTTTTACCCTAATGACATTAATTTTCTCGTTAATCATTTTGTTCTTATTTTAAGAATTATTTTCTTACTTTTCAGTTCAATTCAGTATAAAAGCGTGTTTTTTAGTTTTTTTAAAACTATAATTTATTTTTCATTATTTAGTTCAAACTACAATAAAAGCGTGTTTTTTAGTTTTTTTAAACTATCAACTATTCATAGTTGAATTTATCCTTGCGTTTGATATTTGAAGCTGGAATTACGTGGCTGTGGAATTAGTCTTGCTCTACAATGGATATTAATTAACGGGTCTGAAGTGTATTTATTCTCTCCGTTTACGGGGCCTCAGATGAGTCCCGTATCGTTATCTTAGATTCCATCTCTGTAGAACAGGTCAAACAAATAAAAGAGTTAAGAAGAAAAAGTTCGAATTAAAAAATTTTTTTAATGTACCATGTTTTTATAATGGACTAAAAATTATTAAATTCCTCCTTTTCTTTCTTTTTTCACATTTTCATGCATTGTCATCCACTTCTGAGCTATGGTCGAAATTTCAAGTCTCTAGCTCAGGGGTCGGTAACCTTTCAGCTGTGGCGTGCCAAACCAACCTACCAACATGATTCAGCAAGCCAAGCAATAGCAAATATTTGAAACAATTTGATTCCCACGACAATACATGAAAAATTAGGAAAAATAGAGGCCAAAAATACAAATTTATTTATCTGCTAATTATGCATCATTTAAAGATGTTTATTAACATAAAAATAAACATAAAATACAACTATTACTTCAATACAAATACAAATATTAAAACTGTGCACGTAAATATGTATATTTTTAGATTTTTCAAGGAAAACTTAAAATATGACTGTTCTTCAATATAAATCAAAAATTAAAATTGTATATATATTATGCATACTTAAAAATATTTATGAAACTAAAAATAAACAACATAAAGTATAAGTGTTCATGCAGCAAAGTTAAATTAAAAATTAAAATTTTAATGAGAACCTTGTCCCTGCAGAGATCTACTTAATGTCGCAATATCAGGGGTATAATTCGTTTCTTTCAATTTGACACAGGATTCAGAATGTTCAGCAGTTAAACAATTTCTTTGTGAACTCAAAAATATATTTCATATGAGAAAAAATTTGTTTACATAGATATGTGGAACCAAAAGCGGAAAGCAGGGCACAAGCTATTTTTTTCAAACAATTAAATCTTTCTGGCAATGACATCCAGCAATTTAAAATAGCTGTCGATTTATTGCTAGAGTTATCTTCCAAAATTTTCCGCAACTCCGTAAATTTTGTTTTCCATAATTCTGAAGATATTAATCCAATAAGTTCCATTTCAAAATTATCAGTTTCCATCCACTCAAAAATTGACAAATCGAATGGGATTATTAATGGGTCTATTAAATCAGGTTTGATTAGAAAAAAAAATATGGGCATACAAGCTTCAAAGTCTTTGCATCTTTTAGAAAACTCCTCCTTAAGTGCTTCAACGTAAATTTGAAGTTCATCTTTGTCTACGGTTGATGTATTTGCAAGCGCTTTAACATTTGGGAAGTATTTGTAGGTACTAGTATTAATATCACGGGAAAATATATTTAATTTTGTAGCAAAGTCCTTCCAATATTCAAAAAGTTCAAGTACTGTTTGACTTTTTCCTTGCAATCCTAAGTTTAGTTCATTGAGATGTTTAGTTATATCTGTCAGAAACATCAATTTACATAACCATTCCTTGTCGTCTAATTCGGGAAAATGTTGTCCCTTATCATTAAGAAACATTTTAATGTGCTCCATGCATGACACAAACTTATTCAATACATTACCACGACTAAGCCAACGGACATGACTGTACAAGGGAAGATCTCCATATTCACTTTCCATTTCCTCTAAAAGAGATTTAAATTGTTTGTGTACTAATGAAGATCGAGACACTATAAAATTAACTATTTTAACAACAGTATTCATTACAGAAATTAAGCGCTGAGACGAAATTTTGGCAACTAAACTTTCCTGATGTATTATGCAATGGAAGCTCAATATTTTATGTCCAATATGATTTTCAAGAAGTTTAACAAATTTTTTTTCCTTGCCAACCATTGCAGGAGCGCCATCAGTAATTACACAAAATATTTTATTTTATTATTATGTTATTTTATTATTTTATTTATTTTTTTATCATTTTCTTTCAAAATGATTTATAAATGAAAAAAGAATATCCTGCCCTTTAGTTGTACCAGACAGAGGAATCATACTGCATAATTCTTCATAAATTCGATTTTTATCACAATATCGTGCAATTACTGCCAGGCGTGCAATATCATTCACGTGTCTTTACTTTTACTTTCATCAAGAGCAATGCTAAACGCAACAGTTTCTTATCCTGAATTTTGTTTCGCAGTTACATTTTCTGCCATTTATGTTATTCTTCTTTCAACAGTTCGCGCAGAAGCAGGTATTTCTTGAATTCGTGATAATATTGTTTGCAAGTTAGGTAAATTACTGAACAATATTTCAGAACTTTTTAAAAATGTGTCCTTTATATGTTCGCCATCTGTAAACGGTTTTCCTTTGGCTGCTAAACAATGAGTAATGACGAAACTACATTCTGTCGCTTTTGGTTTGACTCCAATTGCTTGACACAAAAATGTAATTTCCTTTTTAAATCCAGAAATAGCTCTTTCTAAAAAACTTCACATTTCTCATCAGAATTCTTAAATGTGGTCTGGTGTTTAGTTTGAAAATGTCTTTGTACACACTTGAAGTACGACATACGACAGTTTCGCGACATAGCACACATACAGCGCGATCTTTTTGTTGTATGAATCCAAATTCGTTAGTCCAAGAATCTTGGAAATCGTGAACATCAAGCTTTCTTTTTTTAGTCGCCATTTGATTCAATATGTAACTATTAACTGACACAATGATGAAACAAACACTATACACATTTTCACAATAAAACTAACACAACGTGACAAAGTTAAAAGTGACCAAAAAATCACGTCGTGCATCAAACTATATTTAACTTTCAACTGAATTCATACTCAGTATTCGTATATCGGGGTGACTAATAGAAAATATAAAAAAATGTGCCCTAATATCTATTTCTATTAGCTTAATTCACTCCAAAAGTAAAACATAAAATAATTATGACTTCTTTGGCACAACACTCAAAAAATTACATTTGCTCTTAATACTTAGTTAAAAAGGGCCTTTGTTATGAAATCTGATTCACTTGCCTAATTAACCCACATCATTGTGTGTTTTCTTTTCACCGAATTTATCTCCAATCCAAGTTAAATATGTTGATGGAATAACTATTTTTGTTTAATATATTTCCGATGGAAAACGTCTGTTAAGCAGAATTTTGATTTGTACATAAGACATTTGTTTTTTCTTTTTCCGTCGATGCCTAAACTTTTGGTGGGTAAAAGACAAACTACTTACTTTTTTATTTACAGAGCCGTGATGAATGATTCTCAATTTTGCAAGTATTACTCAATAATTTTTATTTGTGTTGAATATTTAATGCTAATAGTAAGTCAGATTTAAACCGAAGATGTTTTCTTTTATATAAAGCATACAAACTACAAGCAAGCTGATTCAGCAGAATCGTTTTATGGCAAAAAATCGAAAATGAAAAATAACCTTTATATAAAAATGTACGAGGGGATGAAAGGAGAGACAGAACGATTTAGCTTTATATATAGTATGTATCTCAAAATTTTGTAGAGTGGTGGCGTGCCAGTGGAAATTGCTCCGCGTGCCACATCTGGCACGCGTGCCATAGGTTGCCGACCCCTGCTCTAGCTCATCGGAAAGTCATACAGTCTAAAATCAATTACAAAATTCCTCCCGGACAGACATTAAAGAAAGCGAGTTAATAAAAACATGGTAATGTTAAGTGTCAATCGTTTTTTCAACTTTTAAACGTATTGCTATAATGTTCATTCGTATCATCACTTCTGAACGTATTGCTTTAAAAAAATAAAAAATATTTAGTGGTTAGAACGTAAATAATTTTTTTTCACATGTACGAGCCATTTTTTTTTTATTTTTTATTTTCATTTTCAGAAAAATGTATATACTATGGTAGGAAATTTCTAACACACTCACCCTCCATTTTCTCAGATACAGAACACTTTTTTTTACTTGTTTTATTTCTTTTAACGCAAGTGTATTTTATACTTGCATAAAATTAACTTTAAATTTAAAACACTCGCTTTAGGTTTACACCTTATTCTTTTAGTCACCAAATCTGAAAATGATGTTGAAATTATTTGCCGAATCTCAAAATGGTATATGGAATTAGTCGCCAAATTTAAAAATGGTACATGCAATAAGTTGCCAAATCTAGAAGTGGTTTATGGAATTGCCGCCAAATCTGATTATCCTTATTCCTGACGATCCTGAAAAGGACAATGGAACAAAATTATGAAATTATTGTATTGTCATCGGTCCTTGACAATTGTGCGAAATTTCGAATTAATTTGACCTTTTTAAGTGGGTAAAAATCGAGTTCCAAAATTCCGTTACATGCAAGTGAAACTTATAAAAGCGTATTAAAATATTATTTCCAATACCTTCTTTAACTCGTTTCAGCATGCAGTTACAGTAAAGAATAACATGGTTCCATTCAACGCCAGTGGAGGAATTCGGCATAGAATGAGGTGAGAAAATTCGTATTTTCAAGTTAATTAAAGAAAGCACTTACTGATTTGTTCAAAATAATCAATTTTATCTCATACAGTTACAATATCAATCAAACCTTTATGTGTTATTTTTTTAAAAAATGTAATTAATTTTTGCATTTATATGTAATTTTGTAAAGCTATTTTCAATGAAATCCGTATACAGTTAAATGTAAAAATAATTTATATTATTTAAATTTCGCATGTTAAAGAATACTATTAAACCACATATATGCTAGTTTGCCACAGAACAGATTTCTATAGTTAACGCTGTTAGTCTATTTCTTCATAAAAGTGCTTACTCGCTTCTGTATTTTGACTTTTCCTTTTTATTTAAATCAATACATTAAGGCATGAAGATTTAAAAACGATGACTTCACGTATGCAGGAATTATTTTCTATTTTCCACACATCTCATATAATCTTATATAATTAGTATATAATCTTACTGTGTGTGATAGGAATTTTCCATATATATGCTCAGAGGCGGATTAAGCGGCTGGCGGACCTGGCGGCCGCCAGGGGCCCCGAGCTGATAGACTTCAGTTATAAGTTCAACGTGCACCAAAAAAATCTTGTACTGATATTGCAAACCCAATGATTACCCACGATTTGAATCGTATAACAATTAGTGTTGCCCTCATATATTGCATGTAATTGCGGTTGAAATCCGTTTGTTTTTTGCTTTTTTTAAAAAAAAAAATGTTTTCCTGAACTTTGGTCTTTAATATATGTTTTCGGTTCCAAGTTTTTAAAAAGTTGATCCCAGATTTCTTATATTGAAATAATGATCCCAGATCTCAGACTATAAGCAACTACCAATGTTTAGTTCTTTCGAAAGAATTTAGTATTTGAAGGTTCGTGATTTATTGTTATCTGGATTTTTGTGTTTATATTTTGAGAATGTGGGCAAAGAGATCGAAGCAGTGTCGGATTAAACGACATGGAGGCCCCTAGACAGTCGAGTTCTCGGGCCCCTTGGCCTGTTTTAGGAGCTCTAACAGAAAACAGAACACGCTTTTGTGGGCCCCTAAAAAGCACGGGGCCCATAGGCAATTGCCTACTCCTCCTAACGAGTAATCCGGCACTGGATTGAAGTATTTTGCAAATTTAGCATTTGTTTTATTTCAGTCAGCAGGACAGAAATAGCGAAATATTTAAGTGAGATTGAAATTTCTCTAAATTGATGAATTAATCAAATAGTGAAATAGATGAAAGTAATTTTTCGAAAAAAACTGTAGAGCATTGTTTCTCAAACTGTGGGGTGCACCTCCCCTCGAGGGGGAAGCGTGATAACCCTACGAGGGGGGCCCGAGCATATGGAAAATAGAAGATTTAAAAAAGTTTACTGACATGAAGTAAAGCAAAATACTTTTTGACATAAAAAACACACATTACATTGCTATAATTTATACATATCATCTGGCGATATTACGTCATCGAAAATAAAAGCTCCTAGCTACAGGGGCCCCTTACATGTGTAAGCAAAAAGTCGTAAAATGTTATCAATGGTCTTTTACCATTGATAACATTTTACCAGCTATTTTACGTTTATAAAATAGTATGTCACTGGCTTAAAACGATATAAGTTTTCCGTGTGAATTCTGAATCTCAGGAAACGCAATAAAAAAAGTTTAAAAGCTGGTAAAATTACTAAAAATAATGAGAAGAAACTCAATGGTAGATACATACTGATTTATAAGCGTTAATGTTTAAGTGTTTGCATGTGTGTGTGTGTGTGTCTTAATTGCATTTATATTCAAAATAAATAGAAATATTAAAGTAAAGAAATCTTATTCGTTATCTTAAAACGATTTATTGTAAGTCAAATTCCCTGTTGCACTAATGGTTGTTTTTGTAATAATGTTCTAGGCAATATCACTTACATTTTAAATTGCGAGTATTTAAAGTGATACAGCTAGATAACGTTTCTTCATGAAGTCTGCGGAATTTGCTCCTCAAGTTGTGCATGACCTTCTATGCTTTCAAATTGAATTGAATCAATCAGCTGGCAACACACCCATAATCACCAATATACAATATGTATTGCAAAATTAATTGACAAATAACGAATGTATTGTAAGAGACACATTTTCGGAAAACAGAGTTCCATCTCTGCAATTCTATTCGAAATTAGGCAAAAAAACTAGCTTTCTCTCTCTCTCTCTCTATTCGTTCTAGGATAAATTATTTAATAATTTTTAATTAATACATAGCTTGAAAACAAATGAAACTTTCTCATTATTAATTCATTGTTATATCATTTAGTTTATTTATAATTCTTTTACAGATGGATTTAAAAATACGTACCTAGAATAGTGTTCTATTTGAAAAAGAAATTATTTTTTAATGTTACGGAAAAGAATGTGTGATTGATAAAGACGATCTTTTTTTATTTCTGATGCAGCTGGTAATATGAAGGCAAGCATTTTTATGCTATACAAAGATCAAGAATTAAAATACAGTAATAATACGATTTATTGAGCACATCTAAAATTTGCATGATTTTAGCTGCATAGCTGTTACTCATTTAGCATTAGGAATACTGCGAACGCAAGTAATGTTGCCCCCGATGAAGACAACCCAGAATAAGTATTTATATTTCCTTTAGAACAGTAGTCTTCAAACTTTTTTAACTCACGGAACCTCTAGAACTCGATGATGCTGTCGTAGAGCCCCTAGAACAAGAAAGTGTTTTCGTAGAACCACCCCTTTCCATGCACATAAGTAGGTAAGAAAAGCCGGTTCTGCGGTAAAGGCGCAGGCACAGGCGCAGGCACAGGCGCAGGCACAGGCGCAGAGTTGAGTTGTTTTCCTCCTGTGGAGGCACAGGCGCAGGCGCGGAGTTGTTTCCCTTCTGTGGATGCTGCGTGGAGTTGAGTTGTTTCCCTCCTGCTATGGTTTTGGTTTTCGAGTTGATGGGGGAGTTGAGTTGTTTTCACCTGCTGTTGAGTTGTTTCCCTCCTGCTGCTAAGTTGAGTTGTTTTTTTAAATGTGTAAAAAAAGTTTATTGAAATGTTTAAAGTGCTCATGGCGCCACCTATTGGTTAAACTATACACTAATTATTAGATTTTAAAATGATTGAAAAAATAACGCTCAAATAAAAAAAAAATAATAAATCCAGATTCAAACTCACAGCCCCAGAACAAAATGTCTCCATAGGACAATAGTTTTTCAGTTACGCTAACCATTGTCCTATGAAGGCATGCAGACCTGAAGAAAACTTAGGTTTATAATCTCATGAATTTAATTTTGCAGGCGAAGCAGATGGCGACATTTTCTTAATTAAAATGAAATAAAAAAAAATATTTCACTTATATTATTTTAATAATTTGTAAATTTTAATGCGGTATAATGATTACACATACACAGTAAAAATGTGACGTAGAATACTCGTAATCAGCGTGTGAACGGTTTACGATTGAACTTGTCTTAGCTTGTCTGATCTTGATTCTACAAGACGGCGACTGAATTCTACGTCAGAAATTATCTCAATGCTTAGAGCGGATGGATACATTGCTTTCAACCACTCAGCGAACTCCGTTCAAGTGTAATTCGGTCAATATGCTTTAGACCCTTGTCACATCTTAGGTTCAAGATTCATTTCGTTTGTCAGTACTGCGACGGACTGTATTCGAAAAGGAAAAAAAAAATTGACAATGTCTGAAACACATAGCGAACAACGAAAGCTTGGAAAGGTCGTGGAATCTTCTGCAAATAAGAAAGCAAGAAGAGAAGTTTCAAAAGTAAGTAACAAAATTAAATAAATTTGATATGTAATGTTTATAATGTTTTTTACACTTTTCTAATCCTCATTAATTTTGGTATATTATTTTCAGAAGTATGGAAAATTTACCGAGGATTGCATACCAGATGGAGTATTTCCAATTGGAGATGATGTTTTTGTCTTTGCAAGCATCTATTATGATTCCGTATCAGTACACATAAGGCGTTTCAAGAAGTATGGAAAAACCTACTACCCAACTCCTGAGGGAATAACATTAGACCCACAGTGGATCGAATATATCATGCGTAAAAAGAAAGTACCGGAATCACTGGAGGAATTACCGAGTGGACTTTTCCCTCCTGAACGGCACATTCAAATAACAAGTGAGAACTTCACTAATTTTACTTTTAAGCGCATTAAATACGGTCCGAATAAAGAGCCTACTTTTAAAGAAATCAGCATATCCCGAGAGCAGTGGGCTGAAATGATTGAAAAATATGGTGCTATTGAAAATGCCGTTATAGACAATGTATTTCTGTGTATGGACTTTTTAACTGCATATAAAACCTTCTGTGAAGGTCCCATAGAAAACGCATTACCTTTTTCTTTGGACGTTAGTCTGGGTCAACGATACTTGACGCAAATTTTGAAAAAATCTATTTGTAGCCTCCTGAACGAAAAAGGACTGAATCAACCTCAGAAACTCGCTGAGGAGTTATGGGGGAACCGAGAAGAAACATTTAATTCACATGTTTTGTCACTGGAAGCTAATGAGATAGCTGATTATTTTTATAATAATCTTTTTGAAAATGTACACTTTTTACTGTTAAAACCTGTAAATTATGTACCTGAAAATTTTTTGGAAAATCTTCGCTTAGATATTATTTTAAGAGAAGTAAGAGATATGTTATGTCCATCTGATTGTTTTGAATATTATGAGGATTTTGTTTAAAAAATATTGCATACTGACTTTATAAGTTTTACACAGTATTTTGTTCTTATAAATCTGAATAAAATGTTTTTTTTTATGCTTGATTTGAGTTAATATCATTTTTGTTGTTTGTTAGTTTAATATTTGTGTTGAAATAAGTTTCACGTTTAAAAAACAAATAAGAGTATTTTGTATAAAAGTAAGGAAAATTTATGCTCATGCTTTTAAACATAATCCCTTTGCCTTTCCCAAAAAGTATAAATTGCATAACTATTCATTGTAATAGTCACTCAATCAAGTTCTGTTCGTCGGTAACAATGTATCAAGATTTAGCAGCGTTTTACGAAAATCCCGAAGTTCCAAGTAGCTTCGGAGGTGTGGAGGCATTACATCGCTCTTTAAAAGGGAAATATAGTAAAAAAGATGTAAAGCATTGGTTATCACAGAAAGATGCTTACACTCTTCATAAACCTGTTCGGCATAAGTTTCAGCGGAATCGAGTATTTGTAAGTGATATTGATCGTCAGTTTCAAGTGGATTTAGTCGATATGCAATCTTTAGCAGAATTTAATAAGGGTTATAAGTATTTGTTAACTTGCATTGATTTATTTTCAAAATTTGCATGGGCAATTCCTCTGAAAGATAAATTTGGAAAAAGTGTAAAGTCTGCGCTAGAAATTATTTTTAAAGAAAGGAAGCCTAAAGTGTTGCAAACAGATGCCGGTAAGGAGTTTTTAAATAAAGTAGTTCAAAATTATTTGAAAAATATGAGTGTAAAATTTTTTTCTACAAATAACGAAACTAAAGCTAGCGTAGTTGAAAGGTTTAATCGGACGTTAAAAACAAAAATGTGGAAATATTTCACTGAATTTAATACTAAAAATTACATTGACGTCATTGATAAATTAATGCACAGTTATAATCACTCGTATCACCGTTCAATTAAAATGGAGCCTGCTTCTGTAAGTAGGCATAACAGGAAGCAAGTATTAAATAATTTATATGGTGATCTAAGAAATGAGAAACCTAAAGCCCCTAAATTTAAAATTGGCGATGTTGTGCGCATTAATAAGCAAAAACTTCTCTTTGAAAAAGGATATGAACAAAACTGGAGTCGAGAACTTTTCGCAGTTTATGAAATCGTGCAAAGAATTCCGATCGTTTATAGATTAAGAGATTTACAAGGTGAAGAGATTAAAGGTACTTATTATGAAGCAGAATTACAAAAAGTTGTCGACTCTGGTTTATATCCTGTAGAGAACGTCATCAAACAAAGAAAAAGACGAGGAATCACTGAATATTTTGTTAAATTTTTAGGTTATCCTGAAAAGTTTAATGATTGGGTGACTGATATTCAAAAAGTATAAATAGTTAAATTTTTTTCTTACGGACTCATTTTCAAAATGTCTTTCTACGTAACATTACCTTCTGATAGCTCTATGTATTTCTTTCCAGAAAACAAAATATCTCATTTCAAAACTCAGTTACCCTCCCCCGTTTATTTAAATGGTGAATGGGAAGTGGGATTGTCTGAAATCATCTACCCTCATTCTTGGCTTAACGTAAATGAAACTAACAATTATTTTCGATACAAAGTGGGTGACGGTAATATTTCTTCAACCGTTAAGCAAACAATTGATGTGGGGTGTTATGAAACAATGTTTGATATTATATCAGCCATACAGCTTGCTTTACCAAAAAATCCTAGTCGGTTCACAATAACTTACAATAAAGCATCGAAACGGGTGAAAATGAATGCGATTCGAGGTAGCAGTCTTCATTTAGAGAACTTAGGAGAATTGTTAGGGTTCAAACGCAATGCAATCATAACGGGTAATATGAAAAGCGAATTCGTTGCTGATGCATGGTCTAATTTTTCGGTTTTGTACGTTTACTCGGATCTAATTTCACCTCAAATTGTGGGAGATACACAAGCTCCTTTATTACGAATCGTTCGAACTAAAGGTGAAGACGGGGAAACGATTAGTCAATATTATGATAGACCTCAATACTTACCTTTAGTGAGACACTCGTTTCAGACGATTCAAGCTGAACTGAGACTCAATTCAGGTGATTTTGTTCCCTTTGAAAGAGGTAAAGTGATCATAGTGCTTCATTTTCGCATGAGACAAATACTATAAATAAAGCAGTGCTTTTCTCATACCCTCATTTGAAGATAAAAGCACCAAGATGAGCTTACCGTACGTTTGCTGTACTAAAAGATTTGAGGATCATTATGCAGGTCAGATCGGCTCGGGTCTGACTCATTACAAGGGCATTAGTTTTCAAAAGGGTTATGGAATCGGAGGAATATTTCGCCGATTGTTTAGAGCGGCCTTACCTTTTTTAGTAAAAGGAGGTAAAACTATTGGAAAAGAAGTATTAAGGACAGGGAGTCGTGTTGCCTCTGATGTATTGTCAGGAGAAAAATTTAAAGAAGCCGTAAAAACAAGAAGCAGAGAAAGTGGGAAAAAATTAGCTCAGAAAGCTATTGATAGAGTTCAATCTATGGTGGGGAAAGGACAGTATAAAAGAAAGTGTAAGAAACAGAAAAAATTCATTTCATCCAAAGCACGTAAAGTGAGTGTACGCGATATTTTCGATTCGTAAAAATGGCATTTATTCTTAAAGATTCTCCTGAATGTGTTAAATCTGAATTGGAACTTTTCAACTTACCCGGTACTCAAACAGTTATTCAAGATGGGCAGTGGAAACAATTTCACCCTCTTTCTAACGTTTTCGATAACGCACCTGTAGAATTTCACATTTCTGGAAGTGCAGAAGATTACATAGATCTCAGTCAAACACAATTATATGTAAAAGCGAAAATAGTAAAAGTGGACAATACACCTATTACTAAAGATGATACTATAGGACCTGTGAATTTATTTCTACATTCATTATTTTCTCAAGTAGATGTATCCTTAAATGATCGCGTGGTTTCCAATTCCAGTAATACATATCCCTACCGATCTTATATTGAAACTCTCTTAAACCATGGATACGACAGCAAAACTTCCCAATTAACGGCTGAACTATTTTACAAGGATTCTGATGATGGTCTCAAGAAAAGAACTGAATTTTTTAAAGAAAGTGCAACTGTAGACATGATTGGTTGCATACATTCAGATTTATTTCATCAAGATCGTCTTTTACTCAATTTAGTGGATTTAAAAATAAAATTAATACGAAGCAAACCCGAATTTTGTTTGCAAGGATCTGTAGGATTTAAAGTTGTTTTGGATCATGTTTCTTTATTCATACGAAAAGTTCGCGTGAATCCTGGAGTTATTCTTGGTCATGCGAAAGCGCTGGAAAAAACAAGTGCAAAATATCCCATTAACCGAGTTCTGTGCAAAGTGTATTCGATTCCTAAAGGAAGCATGTCTTTTATTCAAGATAACATATTTTCAGGCCAAATGCCGAAAAAAGTTTTTGTAGGATGTGTTGATAATGAAGCTTTTCACGGCGCATTTTCAAAATCTCCCTATGAGTTTAAACATTTTAATTTAAATTTTGTTGGAGTGTATGTGGATGGACAACCGGTGCCTCACAATCCATTAGAACTCGATTTTTCTAAAGATCAATACATACGTGCCTATCAAACTCTATTCGTTGGGACAGATCGAATGGGTCAAGACAGAGGTATATTTATTTCTAGAAAAGAATATAAAGATTCAAATACATTATTTGGATTTAACCTCTCACCAGATTTATGTTCCTCAGGAGAACATTTAAGTTTGATAAAACATAGCAATTTGCGATTAGAACTAAAATTCAGCAAATCTTTAGAACAAACCGTATGTGTTATCGTTTTCGCCGAGTTTGAAAATTTAATCGAAATAAACAAATCGAGAAATATCTTGTATGATTTCGGAAATTAAAGAATGGATGGAATGCAACTGTTTACAGTCTTATCTCAAGAGAAGGCCACGTCCCCCTATTTCCAAGGTGTTTATTCTAGAGATACAATCCCTCCTCTGCAAGAAAACATGTGTGCTATTGTAAATTCTGATGACTCATCGCAGCCTGGAACCCACTGGTTAGCATTATTTGTGAATGATAAAAGAGAATTAGAATTTTATGACTCGTTTGGACAACCTCCTGCATTCTATAACATTAGTACTACTACCTATTTAGATGTATTATGGAATTCCAAAGTGTTTCAATCACCAACATCCAATGTTTGTGGACAATACTGTATTTACTTTTTATTCAAACGCAGCCAAGGCTATTCTATGCATTATATTTTAAATCAATTGTATATAAATGATTTTATTATGTATCAATTTGTAAAGAAGCGATATGGTGTAAGATTTGTGTTTAGAAAATAAAAAAATAAAAAAAAAAATGGAATGAAACTAAATATTTGTGTCTTTTATTTTTTTTCTATTATATTCTTTTATTTTTCCCTAAAAAAATTACTATTTTTTTTCTATGATAAATTTTTTTTTTCCTCAAAAAAAAAATTAATATAATTTTTATAATAATTTTCCCTTTAAAAAATTCATATTTTTTCTATGATAAAATATTTTTGTTCCCTAAAAAAATTAATATTTTTTTTCTATGATAAATTTCTTTTTCTCAAAAAATTAATATAATTTTATTTAATTATCATCTATTTGAAACTTTTAAATTTTATTAAATAAGTATATTTTCACCTGCAAAAGAAAACTGTTCAAATCATAAAGAGACATTTTTTTTAAAATCAAATGATTATCATTTATTTCAAAGTTTCAACCATGCATTTCTGCGAGCATACATTATTGGTTTTTTGATAATTTTGTTATTCTTATACAATTTTTTATTTACATCTAGATGTTTCGGTAAATTTACATCATTCAAAGCACTTAAAAATACATATCTTCCTTCAGGTGCCGATTTTCGGTTCCGTAGAAAATCATTTACGAGGAATACAATATTACTTCCTGGAATAACAGTATTTTTGTAAATAATTTCACCATCAGAATTCCAACTGAAAGATTCTTGAAGCTTTAAAAACTGGAAAATATCTTTTGCTTTTTCTTTATACCTAGGTGGAACAATTCTAAAAATTTTATCCTCTAACACTCCTTTTTCTGTCTTCACATTCTGCCCTTTCTCTGTCTTCACTATTGAACCTTTTAGATTTTCGTTTAATGATTCCATTTCTTGATTTTCCGATACAGATGTTTCAGTTGGAATTGATTCGGGCTCTTTTCGATTTTCAACAGAAAAATGTGTATATTTTTGTAAAACTTGTAGATAGAGTATTGCTTTTTCTTCTTCAGTTAAATCCTTATTATGGAGAATGTTTTTCATACGTTGATCAAGTTCCGATAAGTGTTCCGCTACTTGAGCTCTTTCTTCGGGTACCAGTACAAATTTTTTGCTAAATTCCATTTTGAATTAAAGAGCTGATAACGGAAATAGCTGCTGGTAATAAAATAGATAGGAATCCTTCTCCTTTTTGAATTAAAATTTTCTTTTTCTCGTAAAGAGGTGTTTTTTGTTAGAAAGCTTTCTTAAGCTTTCTTTATAGGGAGATAAGCGATTTTTTTTAATTTTAGTCAACGATAGGTTAACACATAAAACATTCAGCACGCACTCACACAAAGTTTTTATTTCTTTCTTTGAACATTTTTTCAAAATAGATTTTGAGTTTTTTGTTTTAGAAATTAATTTTAAGAGCTCTAAAGTTTGTTCAGAACACACTGGCATCTTGCGAACTAATGAATATTCATCTAACAATTTGAATCTATTTATTTGTTTCAAAGTAATGGTTATCGAGGTTGATATACATAAAAAACATCTCCAGGAAACATACCTGTGCGCACACGCAAGGATTCATCAGTTTCAGGTTTTAAATCAATAAGTAAGTATCCGTACGGCTTTGATGTGGTATCTGTGTAACATTCTTGAAAAAATTTCACTTTACGAGGATATAATTGGCGCCCTAAATGTGTAATTTGGATTGATCTCTTCGATTCTTAAATAATACAAGATAATGAGCGTTTAAGGAAATTTCTCTAATTTCTTTCCCTTTATGAAAAATATTCTGTACCACAAAAATTATACTCAAATTTCTGTGATGTGAATATTTTACAAATAATTTTGTTAATTGGGGATCATTCCCTAACTCGCCATAAGATCATCTATAACAATTAACGCATCCGAATACTGGTGCACATTAGATGGAATACCTTCATGAAAGGAAATATTCGACATTTCTTCATATAACTTTTGATAAACCCCATAACACCAAACTATT